>SKCR01036254.1:0-133614 GCA_019454045.1 Zanthoxylum bungeanum
CTCTTTAAAACTGGAACTCTAGAGTCTTGCTAAACTTAAAATTCCTGGTATTGAACATGTTATCATAAATCACATGGTTCACATAATATTTCTTAAGTCTAGGCATTGCATTTTTACATGAGCCCGATGATGAGCCTCGTATAGAGGCATTACCTGAAAAGTTGCGGAAGTTGTGAAAAACGAATGTCGGAAGGAAAGAAAACCTCGAAAGGAAAGAAAACCTCCAAAATTAGCACCTCATTGGATTCAGACTCACTAGCCAGCCTCAGATTCGTTCAGTCAGTTTTTGTGTCAAGCATTAGATTCAGACCTCCCTTAAAACCTATGCACTCGGCCCCTGCAACCCATTTAGCCCATCCACCCAGCAACCTATGAATCGGCCCATGTAGCCCAAAAACCCCATGAATAATCTTCCTAAATATGATAAAATCTCCTCATCAACACTTTCCAATTTAATGAGATTTTGGGATCCGATCCTCACCAAATTTATAAGATTTTTTACCAAAATAAATTTCACAAATTTACATGATTTGTTTCCCTATTTGGAGATCCCTTCAAAATATTATAAAAAGGGACCAAATCATCTTCTTTAGGAGGCTTGGACGGAAACAACCAACAAAAAACACTAAAGCTCCTTTCTTCTTCTTTGACAAAAAAAAACACAAAAAACAGAAAATGAAAACCCTAAGCAACCACTCAAACCAACCAGGCAGAAATCGAAAAAACCAACCAGGCAGAAACTGAAACAAACCAACAAATCACCAAAAACAACCAACCAACATAACTGAAAACAACCAACCAAACAACCGAGAAACAACGAGCAAACCAGAACCAAAAACAGCCAAAAAAACCGTGAAACCAAAACAGAAAAACAACAAGGAGAAACTGAAGAAACAACAGCCAAAACCAAGAGCCAACCATCACAAAAAAAACACCCAAACAACTGAAACAGTAGACAAAAAACAACCAAAACTGTGAACCAGTAAACCACCAGAAAATAGCAAACAGCAACCAGCAACCAGAAAATAGTAAACACAACCAGAAAACAGCAAAACAACAACCAGAAATAGAAAACAGTGAACTAGAAATAGCGAACCAGCGAACCAGAAAACAGAAACCTTGAAACCAAGCTTCAATCCTTCCGGCGATGGCCTAACGCAATTCCGAGAAAGCAACTTGAAAGGTAAGACCTGAGGGCACCCATACCATATTTATTTTTATAGTTTTAGACGTTACATGCCTGGCTGGACGTGAAATACATCCAACCGAGTATACGAAGTCCTACATCAAAGACGGCCAAATTTCTGGTCACATTCTTTTCTTTCTTCGGCATTTTGTTATTTATTTTTATCTATTTAGTGTTATCTTTTTATCTATTTGTTCGCTTTTGTTGTTATTTTATTATTTCGCCTTTATTTTGTTTATGTTTTTCATGTTGATAACTATACGCATATGCATGGTTATATTTTTATGTCGGTTTACATTGCATTGATGATTATGTATGTTATTATCCCTTGTGGTATATCGGATGGAAACCCAGACGTAAATTTCATAGCCGAATCCGAATGGTTAGTAATGCGGTATGTACTTGGGATATAACTCCACGTGCCACCCGGGAAATACTCATACATGCGTGATTAACCCCATTTTTGTTTGCTATTTATTTATTGACGCTTTTCGTTATCGCATCTCGTATTTCTAAATTTAATTCTTTTGGAACTATGTTATTGTTATTATTAATATTTATGGGTGTGCAAAATTGTGTATATTTGAATTACTTTGCATGAACTGCATAAGACTTGGCTATACCATTGTGTGAACCTGTCCATTATACTGGCATAATTAGGGACCATTCCGAACCCAACGGTTGAGGTCTTCCCTTGTGAGGGGTGAGTGCGGCCTTAAATATTTCCCAGTTCACACTGGGTGGTGACTAATTTATTCTCTGGTTTAGTCCCCCGCGAGCTAATCCGTACTCTCTATGGGCTGCGAGCCCAATAGTGTCATGGTCGACGAACATCATTGGCATAGCGGTAAACCCCATTCGCTCCTACAGATGGCGACTCCACTGGGGATAGAGAATCGGCCCCGTAGCAATGCCTTGTAGTGTCTGTGGCTTTGGCTTTTGTTAACCAAGTCTCATATATTTTGTATACCATTCTTACCCCCGATGGCGTCATGTATCGTGAAGCCGCTTTCATTCAAGGCGGAAGATCGTTATATGATGATAACCATCACTGGTTGGCACGTACCCTAAGGTATAAAAAAGCATGTTCACTTGGTCGCTCGAACCCTTGAGTGGGGAGACCTAGTTGTGTGAAACCCTTCACCGATGAGAGCCGTATCCATACCCTTGTAGGCCCACATACGAACCATAGTTATGTGTCTTATAGAAGCTACTCATATGCTTGTGTTTGGGCCTATTATCATTTGGATCCATTTGGGCCTCTCGTCATAGGATACGAACTTGTTGGGCCACTTAAACTGGGACGAGTTTGTATCTTATGATGATTGGGCCAAAATTTTTCAAAATGATGATGGACCATATTTTGTTTGGCCTCCTATCATTTGGAGTTATTTAGCCACCTTATCGTAAAAGTGTAAACTTGTTGGGCCTTTTCAATTGGGATAAGTTTACACCTCGCGATAATTTGATTGAATGCTTTAAAAAGATAACGGGCCAACTTGTATGAAGACCTTGATGGGCTTAGAAGGTCCAAACATGATCCAAATATGCCAGATGCATGAGTCTAATATCCGCACTGGTTTTCATCTAGGAAGGGTACGCCTTGTTATGGCATATTTGTATACTTTTGGATATCTCCAAGTCCGTCTCCGCCAAAATCATAATTATCGAGGGCCCAATTCATCATTTCTAGACAATGGCACGATCCCCATAATAGGCTTAGTCAATATTTTAAATGGGCGGTCTTTGTCTTTTACTGATGAAGAGGGACTAAGGTAGCCAAGGTTCACCCCGGTAGCGTAAGAGAGAACGATTTTGTGTACCCCATATTGGTACATAAAATGAGCCATACCTCGGGCAGAAATGGACTTACCACGGGTGTGGGAGGAATAAGGTCGGAAGGGTATATGCTTTTTTGATAACCATATGCATCTCATGCATCGCATGCATACACGCATCATGATGACCCCTTTGTCCTAAAATCCATCATAGATATCCATTGGGTTAGAGAAGAATGAAGACTTGTCAAGAAGAGGTTAGAAAACATGGATGCATCAAGCAGTGAAGATTCCCGCATGGATCAATTGGAGACCAACATCACCAAAATTACCGAGCAACTACAAGCTTTGACCAATGCTGTGGCTAGTTTGACAGTACCCCGCACAGTGGGGACATAAAAAAATGGGTATGGAAGGCGTGAGAAGCCCCCGAATAGGGTGAGCGAAGAAACCCATGTTTTTGATGATGACATAGCTGAGTATGCCGCGGGAAGGATAGCCGGGTCTCAGGTAGAGTTACAGAAACTCAGAGAACAAGTAGAGTCAGTTACCCATAAGATAAAGGCAAAACATGAAGATCTATTAGACTATGATGCAATGAGTTCGGTGGGTTTGTCGAAGTGTCAGGTGCAGAAGATGTTTGGGATGTCACTGGAAGGGGCGCCCGTAATATGGTATCATGGCCTGGAGAAAAAGGTAAAGGATGACTGGAGGGCATTAGCGGAGGCCTTTTTGAACCAGTATGTCACAGACATGGAGATAGACTTGTCGCTCTGTGACATAGAAAACATAAAACAGAAGCTAGAAGAGACCTTCAAATATTATGTGGATCGCTGGAGAAGCCAGCTCTTGAAGATGCAGATACGGCCCTCGGAGAAGGACCAGATTAAGATGATCATTAAGGGCACCAAGCCCTCCATTTATAACAATCTGAGAAGGATGACCTCCATGATTCGTGACTTTTGACAGTTAAGAGAAACTGTCATGGATATCGAGAAAGAGGAAGCCGAGTATAGAAAGTCTTACGGCCAGAACAGAAAGACCATTGGGGGGCCTTCAGGGACCAAGCTCACTCCTACTGAGGTCGCCGCCATCAGAAATAAGTAATTCTCCAATTTTGGTAGACCTTTGTCAAAGGTGTTTGAAAAGCTGAAGAGGCAAGGACTCCTGAAACCCTAACAACCTAGACCACTTCCAAACCTTGTGCCACCCCACCTCAACCTAAACCTATAGTGTCACTACCATCAGCAATAAGGCCAAGACACTGACAATTGGGCCTGCCTCAGGCATGAGATCCAAGTGTTGAACAATTATGACCCATAACATCACTATTTGTAAAAGACATGTTGGACCGGGAACAACTTCACTCTGGATAGACCCCTCGGAATCCCATTAGTAGTATGACTATGTGTCTATGGGAATCCTGTTGGACAATTATGACCCATAGCATCACTATTTGTACAGATCATGGTGTTGTTGTACAAATTAACTTTGTGACAAAGAAGATTGCACTCTTATCATTTGTGATTAGATCACCTAGATATATAAATGATATGAGGTCCCTATGATTTTTTCCTCGATGGAGAATGATATGAGACAGTATCAGTCCACGAAGGATAAATCATTAAATATCCCTAGTTAGAGTATTATCGAGATTGGACATCGATAAATACGTAAAAGACTAGTATTATACTTGTGCGCGTTGTGAGGGCACAACAGCATGGTTCTCATATATTTGGGTATAGGATACTCATGCAAGTGTAATAAGAGGTTGTGTTTCACCGATAGTACGGGAAACAGCTTCGCTCTGGATAGACCCCTCGGAATTCCATTAGTAGTATGACTATGTGTCTATGAAGTCCGAAATCAGGGTAGGTGTATTTGGTCTTAACTTGAGACTTGCGCCGCTAATACTTGCGACAATCAATATACTTTGGTTACGGTCGTCCAGGGCTTTAACAGGTTCTGTGTACGCCAATGCTGGGTATATTGAGAATCGTATGTGTTGGGTGTGATGTCAATACGGAAGTGTCACTCCAGTCATATGGAGATGATGGTCACGTAGGATACGGTACTAGTACTCTTAAGTACTGCAGTCATCGGGATAAAATGACAAGGTCATGTTTATCCGATTATAGAGACTAGTTACCAGACATCCGACATGTGCTTCGTACGGGGCAGACACAATTCCAGCCCCAGGCCTAGCACGTGATCATCCGATACTGGACAGAAATACGCAATACTACGTATATTACGCCTGATATAGATCCTTTATTCCTGTAAGGATATTTCTGGAGAATTGGGTAGGCATGGCGCTTTGCTAGAAGCCAACCTTGTCTTGTAAATCGGTATAAACGTAGTACTAGGTACTTACGTGTTCGGATAGTCCGACGACCAAATTTACTGCCAACATAGCTGGGGATCTCATGGGTCGCTTCCCAAAGATTCACCGATGACGTATAACTCGCACTCTAAATTAATCTGGGATTAATTAGAAGAGAGAGAAAATTAATCTGGGATTAATTGCGGAGATATTTTATCTGGGATAAAATATCATTAAAAGAGAGATAATGATTAATTTGGAATTAATCGATTAATTAATATATTTGATATATTAAACGAAATTAGATTTCGACGCGGAATTAAATTAGATTTTAATTCGGGGCGAACGAATTAATTTCGAATTAATTCGTTAGCGACGTGAATAGTGATTTCGCTAGGCGTAATCATTTAATTACGACGCAACGGAAAATTCGTTAATTTGGAATTAGCGAACCCGAGCCCGAGATTATTTGTGAGCGCATCGTATTTTGAATTCGAGTGCGGCACGCAAGTCAAATCAATCATCAAATCATTAGTCGCATCAAGCGTCAAATCACTTGTCATTTTGAGTGATGTGACTCGACAACTTGTGATTGATGTGATTGAGTGATGGAAGTGGTTTGAGCCTTTAATTGTTTGACTTTTGAAAGGCCAAATTCATTCCAAATGCATTTGAAATTCAATTGTGTGAATAAGATACACAAATTTGGAATCAAACTCAAGACAATTATCTCTTTCTCTCATCTCCTCTCTCTCACGCCCGTGGGGCCAATTGCTTACTGGTTTCTCCAAAAATCGAGCAGTGAAGGGAAGCAATAGTGGGTTTTGTGGCAAAATCACAAGTGCTAGCACACTTACGAGACATGCGAAGGTGATAGGGAAGTCCACTCATGAGCCGGGAATCAAATAACGAAGCTTGGAGCTTGGTTTCTTGTTGATTGAAGGCCGAACCAGTGAGCTTGGAACTGCCACTGCCGAACCAGTGAAGAGGAGCAGAATTTCGATTTTGTTCGTCGCCGCATCGCTCAACAGATCGATGTGAGTATTCCGCAACTTCTTCGATTTTTATTCGCACATATTTCATGCTTATTATTGATCTTGGGACCTAATAGAAACCAACAAATCTGAATCAGGGTAGGTGTATGTGGTCTTAACCTGAAACTTGCATCGATAATACTTACGACAATCAGTATACTTTGGTTTTGGTCATCCGGAGCTTTAACAGGTTCTGTGTACGCCTTTTCTGGGTATACTGAGAATCGTAGTGTATTGGGTGTGATATCAAGATGGAAGTATCACTTCAGTCATATGGAGATGATGATCACGCAGGATACAGAACTAACACTCTTAAATACTGCAGCTATCAGGATAGTATGACTAGGTCAAGATTATCTGATTACAGAGACTAGTTGCTGACGATCCGATTTATGCTTCTTACGGGGCAGACACAATTCCAGCCATAGGCCTAGCATGTGACATCCAATATTGGATTGTATTACGCAATACACTGTATACTACGCCTGATACAAATTATATATTTCATGTTGAATATTTCTAGAGAATTTGATAGGTACGGGGTACGCACGTGTCAGATAGTCTGACAACTGTATTTACTGCCAACATATCCAGGGATTTCTTGGGTCGCTTTCCAAAGATTCACCGATGACATTTGACTCGAACATAATTAATCTGGGATTAATTATGAAAGAGAAAATTAATCTGGGATTAATTGCGGTAAGAATTAACCTGAGATTAATTCATCTAGAAGAGAGAACACGATTAATTTGGAATTAATCGGCAAAGTAAATTTAATAGTTAAATTGGATTTTACTATTTAATTTATTTAATTAGGCTAAAATAATATATCGGATATATTAATTGAAATTGGATTTCAATGCGGAATTAAAATTAGATTTTAATTCGGGCGAACGAATTAATTTGGAATAAATTCGTAAGTGACTTTCGTAATAATTTTGCTAGCCATTATTATTTAATTAAATTGGATTTAATTACGTCGCAATGGAAAATTCATTTAATGGGATTAAACGAAACGGAGCCCAAAGTGTGTAGTTTAAGCCAACTAGATTGGAATTAAATGGGTGGGACCCATGACTTACATCAATTTTTATTAATTGATGGAAGTAGTTGGAATAGTAAATGTGGCATTTACTTCACACACCTACCACACTTGGGAAGTCAACTTTTGTATTAAGTTTTTGAAAAACCAAAATACATCATCAATTTCTTCTCATTGGCCGAATTGGCTTGGCCGAATTCTCCTCTCTCTCCCTTGGCCGAATTTGCTTCTCTTGGAGGGCAAGTTTTGCTTCAAATTTTGTTCAAGCTAGCACTTAAAGGAGTCAAAGAAAGGTGATAGGGAAACTTGAGTTTGGAATTCATATTCAAAGCTTGGAGCTTCTACATCTATGGAAAAGTTTTGAACTTCAACCAACCAATGTAAGTATTCCACAACTTTCTTTGGTAAATTCACACTTGAATCAATGTTTAGGATCCTTGGGCAAGTCTTAGAGACACTAACACCAAGACCTCATTGACACCCATAAAATACCCGACCCTGAAAAAGAACAACCCAACACACACAGATTCGCTCTACCCAACTACCACTCTGTTCCACCACCCTCCTACATGAACAACTTCAGCCTGCCCGAAAGCTTTGTCCTCCAAACTCCCAACCGTCTAGCTTCTTACATGGGGATATGGGATAGCAGCAGTGAAGATGAAACAGGCAGAGGAAGTTGCAAAATAGGAAGATAAAGGGGAAGAAGAACTACCGCAGTTGGAGAATCTGACACTCGAAGAAAGCAAGAAGACGGAAGAAGACAAGGCTGCAAATGACGAAGATGTTTATTTTCCTGACTTATTTCATTGTAATCCTGCATTTATTAATAATAAAGACATTGATTTCGCTTACTTGTTCGAGTCTTTTCCTGTTAATCTGCTTCATAACATGCATGACATGAGCATATTTGACATTGACTCAACAAAGACAAATGCATTTAATCTTGGTACATGTGAAAACCCTAAGGAAATTTTAATTACAAGTGAGGTTACCTCTGATGAGCGGAAAGAATTAGAGAGAATATTAATAAAATATGCAAAAGTATTCGCCTGGTTATATGAAGACATGCCAGGAGTGGACAGGGGTATTGCCCAGCATATGATACCAACTTATCCGAACATGAGACCAGTAAAACAAAAGCTCCGAAGAATGAGGCCAGAATGAGCCAAAAAGGTTAGAGAAGAAGTCAAGAAGCGGATAGATGTGGGGTTCTTAGAGGTGGTGAAGTACCCCGAGTGGTTAGCCAACATTGTGCGTACCGAAGAATGATGGAAAGGTTAGGATGTGTGTGGATTATAGGGACCTCAACAAAGCTTGCCCAAAAGATGATTTTCCCCTCACCTCAACGTGTTAGTTGATAGCGCGGCTCTATCTGCTATGTACTCATTCGCGGATGGGTTCTCAAGATATAACCAGGTCTTCATTACCGAAGAAGACAAGCATAAGACTGCCTTCGTCACTGAGTGGGGTACGTATTGCTACAAGGTGATATTGTTTGGACTGAAGAATGCGGGAGCCACTTATCAACGAATGACCATTATATTATTCCATGACTTGATGCACAAGGAGATTGAGGTATACATAGATCACATGATGGTTAAATCAGAGACGAAGGCCGAACATATAGAAGCGCTGGAGAAATTCCTTCAAAGAGTCGATAAGTACAACCTCCGACTCAACCCCAAAAAGTGTGTGTTTGGGGTAACATCAGGAAAGTTGTTTGGACATATGGTAGGAATATGAGGGATAGTAGTGGACCCTGAAAAGATCAAGGCAATTATCGAGATGCCCGCTCCGAAGATAGAAAAGGAAGTTAGAGCTTTTCTCGGGAAAATCCAGTATATCAGTCAATTCATTGCCAAACTAACATTAGTATGTGAGCCCATATTCAAGCTATTGAGGAAGGTGGAGTGGAATGGGCGATGTCAAGAAGCTTTTGACAAAATCAAAGAATACTTGGTTAAAATGCCTGTCCGGAAACTTCCAAGGCCGGACAAACCCTTGGTGTTGTATTTGGCCATAGAACCCGAAGCGCTGGGGGCGATGATGGTGCAGATATACCAGAAAATGTTGGCCAGGACGTTCAACAATAAGGTGCGTCCCACCAAGATCAGAGATGGTGATCTATTGCTCAAGCAGTCGAAGCCACTGATAATGGACCCAAGGGGAAAGTTCATGCCCAATTGGGAAGGGCCCTACCTAGTCAAGAAGGTGATGAGGAATAGGGAAGTGAGACTATCAGATTTGGAAAGAAACGAGTTCACCGAGCCCATTAACATGGACAGCCTGAAACAATACTTTGGATAAAAAAAAGAGAAAAGAAAGGCTCGTTGGGTTGAAAATCTGCAAAGGCCAGCCCAAGCAAAATATAGAGCATGAGTGAGCAAGAAAAATGGTTAATTGTAAAATCTGTGAGGAACAGTTAGCGACAGAGGTATCCTTGCAATGTAGTTCATTATTTCCTACATATGTACTAAGAAGTAATGTGAACGCCTTTATTAAAACAAATGCTCAAAATTTTCATAGATTGCATAAATCCCAGCTAACCGTGAAAGATTAGAGTCAAGTAATTCAAATCACATCTTTTGTTTCTTAGATGCTGGACCAAGGTCAGAAGATCTGATAATGGAGAGAAATAGAGCAACCTTGGGAATGGGGACGAGAAACTCCGAGAATGGAGAGCAACCTCGGGAAAGAGGACGAGCGAAGAGCCTCGAGAATGATAGCAGATCGGATCTAAAAAAAGAAAAAAGAGAGAAAAAGAAAAGAAAAAAGAAAAGAAAAAAAGAATTTTTTTTTAGCTCGCTGGGTTGAAAACTTGAAAAGGTGACTCAGGCAAAATAGAGCAATCCGCTGAGTTGAAAATCCGAAATGACAGCTTAGGCAAAAGATAGAATGAACCTGCAAGACAAAGAGACTCCCAAGAAGCTGGCTTACAGGGTGGTGCTTTACACGTGAGAGGACTTGTAACTCAATGGACGAAGCATGAGGTAGTATCTTTTTTGCATCCTCAGGATAGCAAAGGAAAGCTTCGGGAATCAGAAGACATGATTTTCAGTAGCGAAGAGCGGAAAGCTAAGCCAGGTTTGGGGATGACCAGTCTACCACCCCGCGAATAAGGGACACAACGGAATCTTGAGCCATGGGACAAAAGAGGACCAAGCAATCACCGAAGAAGAATTGACAGAAGAAAACTGTAAGCAGGCCAAGGGGGCGACCAAAACATTTTGTAGGAAAAGGGGCACTAAAAGCTAAGAGGATTCCTAAAGGGGTGAAGAAACCCCTCTAGCGCAAGGAAGGCCTAACCAAGGATGACATCAAGCCAATAGGACAAAGAAAACCCATCGAAATAGAGAATGCATCCCTACATACATGCATACACATCGCATACACACAATTTTTGTTTTGTGTTCGCAGTCTTTGAAGAAAAAGAAAAGGCAGTGAGGACGAGCAACTCCAAGAATGGAGAGGAACCTCGGGAATAAGGACGAGCAAATAGCCTCAAGAATGAGAACGGGTCAGGGGTCGAAGTGCCCCACCACCATCAGTTCGATAGTTCAGGAATGAATCCTAGGGTCGAGGCCCACATTATCAACAGTTTTGGGAATGATTCCAGAGGTCGAAGCACTTCATCATCATAGAAAAAAAAACTCCCCAGAGATCGAAGCATCTAACACTAGGAATGGTTCGAGAATGAACCTTAAAGATTGAAGCATCTCAAAGATCATAGCATCTCACACTAGGAATGGTTTGGGAATTAACCCCAGAGATCGAAGCATCTCACACTATGAATGGTTCGGGAATGAACCTTAGAGATAGAAGCTTCTCACACTCGGAATGGTTCCGGAATGAACCCCAAAGATCGAAGCATCTCACACTAGGAATGGTTTGGGAATGAACCCCAGAGATCGAAGCATCTCACACTAGGAATGGTTCAGGAATGAACCCCAAAGATCGAAGCATCTCAGAGATCGAAGCATCTCACACTATGAATGGTTTGGGAATGAACCACGGAGATCGAAGCATCTCCGAGATCGAAGCATCTCACACTAGGAATGGTTCAAGAATGAACCCCAAATATTGAAGCATCTCACACCCATCATGGTTCGGGAATAAATCCCAAGTTTCGAAGCACTTCGCCATAAACTCAACTCAGTTCGGTAATAAATCCCAGAGATCGAAGCATCTCACACTAGGAATGGTTCGGGAATGAACCTCAGAGATCGAAACATATCACACCCAGCATGGTTCGGGAAAAAATCCCAGGGGTCGAAGCACCTCCCCATCAACTCAACTCAGTTTGGGAATAAATCCCAGAGATCGAAGCATCTCACACCCAGCATGGTTCGGGAACAAATCCCAGGGGTCGAAGCACCTCGTCTTCACCTCAACTCAGTTCGGGAATAAATCCCAGAGATTGAAGCATCTCACACACAACATGGTTCATGAATAAATCCTAGCGGTCAAAGCACCTCGCCATCAACTCAACTCAGTTCAGGAATAAATCCCAGAGATCGAAGCATCTCACACCCAGGGGTCGAAGCACCTCGTCATCAACTCAACTCAGTTCGGGAATAAATCCCAAAGATTAAAGTATCTCACACCCAGGGGTAGAAGCACCTCGCCATCAACTCAACACAGTTCGGGAATGGATCTCAGAGATCGAAGCATCTCTCAAAAGTAGCGAAACAACAAGTAAGTATGGCAACGGCCGACAAACCAGGTAATAAAAAATGCATGCATGACTTTGATAGGGTTGTCATTGTCACACATTGCACAAGTACCATCAAAATGGGGGCGACTGTAGGCATTGTATTTTTACATGAGCCTGACGATGAGCCTCGTATGGAGGCACTACCTAAAAAGTTGGGGAAGTTGCAAAAAAATGTATGCCGAAAGGAAAGAAAACCTCCAAAATTAGCACCTCATTGGATTCGGACTCACTAGCCAACCTCAGATTTGCTTAGTCAGTTTCTGTGTCAAGCCTTAGCTTCATACCTTCCCTACAACCCATGCACTCGGCCCCTACAACCCATTTAGCCCATCCACCCTACAACCCCATGAATCGGCCCATGTAGCCCAAAAAACCCATGCATAATCTTCCCAAATATGATAAAATCCCATCATCAACACTTTCCAATTTAATGAGATTTTGGGATCCCATCCTTACCAATTTAACAAGATTTTGGGATCCCATCCTCACCAAATTTATAAGATTTTTCCCAAAATAAATTTCCCAAATTTACATGATTTGTTTCCCTATTTGGAGATCCCTTCAAAACATTATAAAAAATGGACCAAATCATCTTCTTTAGGAGGCTTGGACGGCAACAACAAACAAAAAACCTCAAAGCTCCTTTCTTCTTCTTTGACCGAAAAAACAACACAAAAAATAGAAAATGAAAACCCTAAGCAACCACCAAAACCAACAGGCAGAAATCGAAACAACCAACCAGGCAGAAATCGAAACAAACAAACCAAATCACCGAAAATAACCAGCCAACATCACTGAAAATAACCAACCAAACTACCAAGAAACAACGAGCAAACCAAAACAAAAAACAGCAAAAAAACTGTGAAACCAAAACAGAAAAACAACAACGAGAAATCGAAGAAACAGAAGCCAAAACCGAGAGCCAACCATCACAAAAAAACACCCAAACAACCGAAATAGTAGACAAAAAACAACCAAAACTGTGAACCAGTAAACCACTAGAAAACAGCAAATAGCAAACAGAATTAGCAAACAACAACCAGAAATAGCAAAACAACAACCAGAAAACACTAAAATAAAAACCAGAAACAGCAAAGAGTCAACCCGAAACAGCGAACAAGAAAATAGAAACCTTGAAACCAAGCTTCAATCCTTCCGGCGATGGTCTAACGCACTTCCGAGAAAGCAGCTTGAAAGGTAAGACCTGAGGGCACCCTTACCATATTTATTTTTATAGTTTTGGACGCTGCATGCCTGGCTGGACGTGAAATACGTCCAGCCGAGTATGCGAAGTCCTACATCAATGACGGCCAAATTTCTGGTCACATTCTTTTCTTTCTTCGACATTTTTTTATTTATTTTTATCTTTTTAGTGTTATCTTTTTTTTTCTATTTGTTCGCTTTTGTTGTTATTTTATTATTTCGCCTTTATTTTGTTTCTGTTTTTCATGTTGATAACTATACGCATATGCATGGTTATATTTTTATGTCCGTTTACATTGCATTGATGATTATGTATGTTATTATCCCTTACGGTATATCGGATGGAAACTCAAACGTAAATTTCGTAGCCGAATCCGAATAGACAGTAGTGCGGTCTGTACTTGGGATACAACTCCACGTGCCACCCGAGAAATACTCTTACATGCGTGATTAACCCCCTTTTTGTTTGCTATTTATTTATTGACGCTTTTCGTTATCGCATCTCGTATTTCTTAATTTAATGCTTTTGGAACTATGTTATTGTGATTATTAATATTTATGGGTATGCAAATTTGTGTTTATTTGAATTACTTTGCATGAACTGCATACGACTTGGCTATACCATTGTGTGAACCCGTCTATTATACTGGCATAAGTAAGAGACCATTCTGAACCCAACGGTTTGAGGTCTTCCCTTGCGAGGGGTGAGTGCAGACTTAAATCTTTCCCAGTTCACAATGGGTGGCGACTCCTTTATTCTTCGGTTTAGTCCCCCACAGGCTAATCTGTACTTTCTACGGGCTGCGAGCCCAACAGTGTCGTGGTCGCCAAACATCATAGGCATAGCGGTAAACCCCGCTTCGCTCCTACATTAAGCCACCAACCTTTAACCGTTTACACACTCATGCTTCACTCCGCTTCATCCATTATATGCACAACTTCCCGATGGCTTTCCATATGCTATCGTCATACCCTAGGATAATAGAACTATACTGCTGGATTGAATTATGTGTCTTGGAGGTCATAACCAAAATTGTACTCTATTTCTATCTACATAGACTTTTATTTTACTGTAAACTATTTGACATCATCTGGGTTCACTATGAAATAGCAACCAATACCTTCATCAAACTGATCATTCATTCCTTAGATAATAACTATGCGTCACTGTTCTTATTGTTCTAATATATGTTTCATGCATGATACCTCATAAATTATTGATTGAGTGGTAATTCCTCATTCTTGTTTCGTAAGAATTTTACTGGATACTTAATACTACTGTCAAGTTACAACTATTATTATGCCCTACAGAATATCATTCTTAGACTTCTAGATATGACCAACCTTACTTGTCTCCATCTGATTCTTCCTAACGGGTACTTTCAAATTTCTTTAGAAATATCGGCATCCTTCACGGTTAAGCCTTTTTCATGTACTGATTCTATTCTAGTGTAAGTGTATAAAAGAATAATCTCTTGGATATTCCCTTAGCGTTGCGTACACATCACGAACTAGCATTCATATCCATAACTTTACTAATTAACTCTCTATTGTCTCACTAAACTTCAACTACTTATGGGCTATGTTCTTCCAATTCTCACTTTTTTGACTTTCTGTGGGGCTTTGCACTTCATAGTGCAAGGTCAGATTCCTCATGTACCTCTTGCTCACTAGTGTTATCTACTGAATGGCTTGTACTAAGGAGGTCAATTCTGGGTAGTTTCCTTGGGATCCTTCTCTATTGTTTAATAACTTAGAAGCAAGGTTCTTAAGCTGAGGTTAACTGTATGTATACATTTGCTTAAACAATATTCCATGTTTCGACGTCGTCATTGGCAATTCGATTCTAGTGCAATTCACACTCTATCAAGACTTTTACTTATGTTGCTACCATAATTTCGATTACGATGTTCTACCCCAACTTATTTTTCATACCTAGTTGTATTCTGGGATCTCCCATTTTTCATTGCTTCCATAGTCTTACTTTGTCAAGTGGCGATAATCAGATATATACAACTATACACAAGTTCATAAATCCCCTATTTATCTGACGAACGTTTACGTGTGAAATACTTTATAACTCACCCATTGTACTGAATGTGACTTTGTAGTAAACTTATCTTCTCAATTCCATACTACACTACACATCTACAAAACCACCCATACCTGTGGCTAATGTCATCCCAAACCCATGGTGGTTAGGTCAACTTAAACTATGGTTGGTTACTTCACTTGGATTACGTAAGTTAAGATGTAATAGAACTTTAATTTTCTTCCAATACTAAGAAATCTTGTTGTTACATACTTCTGTCATTGCTTACTCAATATTCTCTCCTATTGTTGCCACACCTCGACAGTTCCACTTCCAAACCTTTGTCTTGTTGACCCTTTTCTCTTCTCATCTGATCTTATTATGTACCTTTATCTCTCATTGGCACTGGTTGCCTGTACCTCTATATACCGTTCTTTACTTTTCTTATAGCCTTATCTTCCTACTCCTTTGAGTAACTATTCTTAAAACTTTACACTTTATTCTCATTACTTGTCTTCAACTTCTATTGGTAAGCCAAGATAACTATAGAAGGATTTCCTGCTAGAATAACGGTTATGGTTTCTTTATTAAGAAGAAGATTTAGATAGCTTGAGAATTTTACTAACCTGTCTATAAGACTTGAGGACGTACTCGAGGATCGGATACTGGAGAGGTAGTGCCTCGTATATGGGTATCCAGGACATACTGTGTATACAAGACCCCAACACTCTACCCACTGCAGTCATTGACTCCTTTGACCAAACTCTGATACCATCTTGGTAACATCTTCAATTCGGAGATGTTACCGGTAGGGAATAGGCTGTCCTACTCCCATGAGCTTCTGACTTTCTGACAATTGTTAATCTCATTTCATATATATGAACTCATGCATGGAACCAATCCCCAACTATATCAACATAAATGCATAACACTATTCTTACTATATAATCATTTTTAGTATACATTACAACTCTGACAGAGAAATACTTATTATGCATTACATATGCAAACTTTACAATATGACACATGACCTTCCCGGACTCTGACTGAACTGAACTTTATTTTTGACGTGAACTGGTGGACAGAACACCCTAGTGACTGCCATCAGTATCTGTCCTCCCGAACTTGTCCTCCGGGTAAACCTGCAAAATAAAGAAATTGAGAGTGAAGGGGTTAGATTGTTTGAACAATCTAAGTGAGTGGACGATTTAAAATAAATACTGGTGTATTTTTATGAAAACTCATGATTCTAACACCAAAACTGTCACCGGAAATCTACCTTTATCTGAAAAACTCTTTCCTTATCTGAAAACATAAATTTTTCAATAAAGCTTTTTTGAAAAAGCATTTCTGTTAGTAAAACTCTGAGTCTTTCTGTGAATCTAAATTTTCTTTCTAAAACTTTTTTAGAAAATAATCATTTCTGAAAACTGCATTTCTGAAAACCTTATCTCTGAAATCCTGTCACTGGAATCTGTATCTGAAAAACTTGACGCATGGGGGCATTACGTATCTCCGTCTCCCAAAGCATGCCACTATTTGTCCCTCAAACTAGTGGTCTTGGGGCGTTACATATTGATGTCCCCCAAGCCACTGAACTACAACCGGGGGTGCGAATCTATGCTACCCTCCAGGCTCTGAATCTAGGATCTAGGGGCTTCTGTCATCCCCAGTCCTGAACTGCGTGTGCACACGATATCTGAGTCCGTCAATTCCGTATCTGACTCAAGTTACATACTGAGGTGGGTTTTTCCTATTAGACAATTATGACCCATAGCATCACTATTTGTAAAAGACATGGTGTTTTTGTGCAAATTAACTATGTGACAAAGGAAATTGCTCTTTTATCATTTTGTAATTGGATTACTTGGATATATAAATGATAAAAGTTCATATGATTAGTACCTGATTAATAAGATATGAGACAGTATTAATCCATGAAAGGTTTAATCATTAAATATCCCTAGTCGTAGTATTATCGAGACTGGACATCGATAATACAGAATAAGCTAGTATTACACTTGTGCGCGTTATGGAAGCTTAACGTCATAGTTCTCATATATTTAAGTATTGGATACTTATGCAAGTGTGATAGGAGGTTTTGTTAGCCGTTGGACCGGGAACAGTTTTGCTCATGATAGACCCCACAGAGTCCCATTGGTAGTATGACTATGTGTTTATGGGAATCCGAATCAAGGTAGGTGTATGTGGTCTTAACCTGAGACTTGCATCGCTAATACTTGCGACAATCAATATACTTTGGTTTTGGTCGTCCGAAGCTTTAACAGGTTCTGTATACGCCTATTCTGGGTTTACTGAGAATCGTAGTGTATTGGGTGTAATGTCAAGATGGAAGTATCACTTCAGTCATATGGAGATGATGATCACGCAGGATACAAAACTAGTACTCTTAAATGTTGCAGCTACAGGGATAGTATGACTAGGTCATGATTATCCGATTACAGAGACTAGTTGCTAGTGATCTGATATATGCTTCGTACGGGGCAGACACAATTCCAGCCCTAGTTCTAGCATGTGACATCCGATATTGGATCGTATTACGCAATATATTGTATATTATTCCTGATACAGATTATATATTCTTCGTTGAATATTTCTGGAGAATTGGGTAGGCACGGTGCTTTGCTAGAAGCCAACCGTGTCTTGTAATTCGGTGAGAATGTGGTACGCGGTACGCACGTGTCGGATAGTCCGACAACTGTATTTACTGCCAATATATCCAGGGATCTCCTGGGTCATTTCCCAAAGATTCACCGATGACATTTGACTCAAACAGAATTAATCTGGGATTAATTATGAGAGAGAAAATTAATCTGGGATTAATTGCGGTAAGAATTTATCTGGGATTAAATTCGTCAAGAAGAGAGAACGCGATTAATTTGGAATTAATCGGCAAAGAAAATTTAATAGTTAAATTGGATTTTTCTATTTAATTTATTTAATTGGTCTAAAATAATATATTGGATATACTAATTGAAATTGGATTTCAATACGGAATTAAAATTGGATTTTAATTCAAGCGAACAAATTAATTTGGAATTAATTCGTAAGCAACTTTCGTAATAATTTTGTTAGGCGTTATTATTTAATTAAATTGGATTTAATTACGTAGAGATGAAAATTCATTTAATCGGATTAAACGAACCAGGCTCAAAGTGTGTTGTACAAGCCAACTTGAATTTGGAATTTAAAGTGGTAGGACCCACTTTAACTTACATCAACTTGTCAAAATATGATGGAAGTGGTTGGCAATATTAATTGTACTTTGGAAGTCAAAACACACACACTTTTCACAACTTTGGGATTATGTTTTTGGAAAACACAAAAAATACTATTCACTCATCCACCTCTCATTGGAGGAGAAAATTTTGTTTCATTTTTGGACAAAGCTAGCACTTTGGGAGTCATAGAAATGTGATAGGGAAACTCACCCAAGAGTTTGGAACTCAAAAAGAGGGTTTGGAGCTTCTACATCCAATAAAAGTTTTGAACTTCAACCGATCAATGTAAGTATATTCCGCAACTTATCTTGATAAATTCACAAACAAATCATGATCTTAGAGATCCTTGGCATGTCTAGGACACCAACATTTCCCCCATGCCTCGAAAACATCAAGTCATGTTTCGGAAGCATCTCTTTTCTAAACCATTTCTCAATACATACTCAATCAAAATATTATTGAAAGTGAACTTGGCTAACGCCCCAAAAATGAAAAAGTAAGTCTGATATTTAAAACAATCATAATGCAAAATCAACTTAAGAAAAAATGTCCACTCACATATTTGGAATCTGGCTGGCATTACTCTCTTGCTGAAGGAAATTGCGGTCCCTGCAATGATCTATAATTGGTAACTTAATCAGAACACAAGTTACAGAATATGCTTTGAAGCTATTGTCACTACATAACATATGATGCTTGTGACATGACAAATTGTGTGTAAAAGAGTCGATACGAGACCCTAAAGATGGCCCCTAACATCCTAAGTTGGAACTAAAAAGGCTAAATTGATTTTGAAATTTGGCCTCACGTCGTGACGCAGGCTCCTTGGAAAAATGTTCAACATGGAAGTTGTAGGTCTCAGTCTTAACTTTCCGACGATATAAAGTTCATAAAAATCAGAGATCGTATGAAAATATTACGGTCTAACTACTAAAGACTGTTTGAGATGGGATGTAAGCTAAGTTCCACGTCAGAATTTCAAGGAATCACGGAATGCCCCAAATGTCATTTTATGAGCACTTACTTGCTCAAACATGATTTATATCAAGTATTATACCTCTGAAAATGTAATAGTCATCAGTTTCTAGTAACGTAAAAGTCGTCGGGGTCACCGAATGTTACAGTATCTAATTAAATTATATATCATATATTTACACATAAGATATAAAAATATTCTGACATGTGGAACGTTACGAATAATCCATATTATTCATAATTAATTGCCCTATTATTCTACGCATATACTTTATTAATGGAACTTTCTAGGTTCAGGTATATCAGGTATGGAACGCATTTCATATCCATAATTCGCCAATTCATAAATTATGATGACCAAAGATAACCGCGATGATCTATACAAGTTGAGTTCTAAGCATATTGTAAATTCCCTTTGTCATACGCTATCCGAATTATACTGGAGACATTTATGAGAACGTCAAAACTTCTTAGTGTACGATTCATTTATATTTATCATGACATATTCATGATCTCTCAATCAATATTCAGAACTTGTTTCTAGAATGTACTCTGGCTAGAGATTTAAGGATCACGAAGTAGATGCCTAAATCTCACACACAGGACTAATGGATCATCTTTGGATACTTCACAAGATATCATTAGCATCGGTCCACACCCAATAAACAGACAGAGGTCTGGTCTAAATTGATCGGTGGCGTGACTGTTGTCAAAGTGTGGATGATCACTCATACATCCAAGGTGGTATCTCAAGTCAAAGGACTAGATATGTAACTCGACTCGGGAAGATTACTATTGATATTGGTGTGCCATCTATTAGGAATTCTTTCGGTGAGTCATTAAATGTTCATCAAATAAAAACCTACATGTCTATGAGAGTCTCCCAAAACTCATGGTTCCTTAGGATGAACCATCAAGCTAAGTCTCGATATACGACATATACTGGTCTCAACGGATTTACTAACCGACACGTGTCAATAAATATCAGCCAAGAATTTTATTTGAGAATATACAACAAGTAGTGACACCTCTCCATGTCAATTACAAGCCTCGTTGTAATTGTATGACTACTGTATATTCTTGGATCTTTGTCTAATATATACATTACTAAACCTCAGTTAGTTTTAATCTAAACTAAATTAGATGAAATATATATATAAAAGACAAGAGGTGCTACCATTAAGTTGGTAATATGATGGAAAAAATGATTGCTCGTATTCATGAATAAGTTATAAATACGATATGGATTGGCGCTCAGAGCACCAACCCCAACATGTACTATAATATTTTAAAGCTGGGAGATCAAATATCTTATACTCATAGTTTTCGTGTTCATAGAATCTGTATTCCCTACACACAATTGTATAATCTCATTTCTATAGCTTTTCTAAGCTGACTTCAAATATTTGCATCAAATGTAAATATTTGACAAGCAAACTGTGTCGGATACGTGACCTCTAAAGGTTACTAAAGCCAAAAAAACATCATGTAAGGACAAACAAATACCTAATAAGGTTTTCTTAATGCTTGTCTAGGATCTCGAGACATAAACGATTTATGTCAATCCTTACTGCATAAGAAAGAGTTCTCTCTCTACTGGTTTATATCCTAAAATCGAATATTTTTTAGATTATTTATTGTGACTTAACAATTAAGTCACTGACCACTATGATTCTCCATGAGAACCGGAACAACAATTTCGATGATTTAGACTAATTTAAAATAATATCGTAGTCTATTGTATTCTAGAACCTATTCTAGAAACATTCAACTAGAAGTAGAGTTAGAAACAACAAATATACAAAATATACATACACGCAGTGGATTCAAAATGTTAATTCTATCTACATGATAAAATTAGGGAGATATAAGAAGAATATTTTTTCCCATAATATTATTATTAAATATTAACTAGGTCATATATTTTAATCTAGTAGCACATCCCACTACTTTACGTAATATCGTAAATACCCAACAAAAAATGTGAATTCAATAATTAAATTGAATCCAATAGTAGGAACTATACCCCAATAGCCATACTTCAGTTACTCAGCTTTAGCACGTAGTAACCTACATATGCCATCATTGTTGGACAATTATAACCCATAGCATCACTATTTGTACAGAACATGGTAATGTTGTACAAATTAACTATGCGATAAAGGAAATTGCTCTTTTATCATTTGTAATTGGATTACCGAGATACATAAATGATAAAAGTCCATATGATTAGTTCCGGATTAATAAGATATGAGACAGTATTAATCCATTAAGGTTTAATCATTAAAAAATTAGTAGTCGTAGTATTAACGAGATTCGACATCGATAATGCGGAATAGACTTGTATTGCACTTGTGCGTGTTATGGGAGCATAACGACATAGTTCTCATATATTTAAGAATTGGATACTTATACAAGTGTGAAAGGAGGTTGTGTTTACCGATGGTACGGAAACAGCTTCGCTCTGGATAGACCCCGCAGAATCCCATTGGTAGTATAACTATGTGTCTATGGGAATCCGCATCAGGGTAGGTGTATTTGGTCGTAACCTGAGACTTGCATCGCTAGTACTTGCGACAATCAATACGCTTTGGTTTTGGTCGTCCAGGACTTTAACAGGTTCTATGTACGCCTCTTCTGGGTTTATTGAGAATCGTAGTGTATTGGGTGTGATGTCAAGATGAAAGTATCACTTCTGTCATATGGAGATGATGATCACGCAGGGATACAGAACTGGTACTCTAAATGGTTGCAACCATCGGGATAATATGACATGATCATGATTATCCGATTAAAGAGACTAGTTGCTTGTAATCCGATATATGCTTCGTACGTGGCTGACACTATTCCAGCCCCAGGCCTTGCATGTGACATCTGATACTGGATCGAAATACGTAATACTACGTATACTACGCCTGACAAAGATTGTATATTCCATTAAGAATATTTCCGGAGAATTGGGTAGGGACGGTGCTTTGCTAGAAGTCAACCATGTCTCGTAAATCGGTAAAAACGTAGTATGAGGTACGTACGTGTTCGGATAGTCCGACGACCGGATTTACTGCCAACATATCCAGGGATCTCTTGGGTCGTTTCCAGAAGATTCACCGATGACGTATGATTCGAACATAATTAATCTGGGATTAATTACGGAGAGATTTTATCTAACATAAAATACTATTTGAAGAGAAAGAACGATTAATTTGGAATTAATCGATAAAATAATATATTTGATATATTAAATGAAATTAGATTTCGACGCGGAATTAAAATTGGATTTTAATTCGGGCAAACGAATTAATTTAGAATTAATTCGCGAGTGATGTGAATAGTAATTTTGCGTAGCATAATTATTTAATTAAATTTGATTTAATTACGTCGCAACAGATAATTCGTTAATTCAGAATTAGCGAACCCGAGCCCGGGATGTGTTGCGGGCCCACTCGGATTTTGAATCAAGTGGGGCCCATAAGTCACATCACTTGTCACTTTAGTTGATGGGTTTTGGTGAAGTTAGTGAAGACTTGTTCAACACACTTCCTAAAGTTGATGGCTTGAATGACTAATACCAAATGTTTGGTATATGATTATTTTGATTTTGAAATCAAAAACTCAAGTCAACACACTCTCTCATTCATGGTTTTTGTAGCAAAAACACTATCCCTATTTTTCTTTCATCTTGGCTGAAACTAGGAAGAAGAAAAGAAGAAGTTTTGTTGCAAATTTTCTAAAGTGCTAGCACACACAAGGTATCATTCAAGGTGATAGGGAAACCATCCCAAAAGCTTGGAATCAACTTAAAAGCTTGGAGCTTGGATCTCATTCCCAAAGTGGAGCTTGGCCGAAACTTGGAGCAAAAAGTTTTGTGTTTGATGCATCCTAAATCCGATCAAAGTTAGTTTAATTCCGCCATTCTTCTTTGAGTATTCACATTATTTCATTGCTTATATTGATCTTGGAATGTCTTAGAGACCAATAATTAGGTAGACAATGATTGTCAATCACATCTCTATATGACTCCCGATTTTGATCCTGAACCATTTTTGATCCTCACTACTTTGGCATCTATTGGATAAGGTGTGTTCAAGGCTTGACTTTTCAATGACATATTCCAGTTACTTAGACCATACCTCACTGCTTTGGCATCTATCGGCAAGCCCATTTCGCTTGAATATGTCTCTTATCATATAAGTGTTAGGGTTGGTACTCTGAGCGCCAATTTCTCTTGTATTTCCTTGTAAATACTTGTATAAATATTTTATTACGAATAAAATAAATAGTTTCTATAATATGAATTCTTTTATTATATGGTAAAGACGTAAATGACCATAGAATGATTGGTTATGATACTGTTGCAAAAGCATCGCAACTGACATTGAGTTGTATCGTAACAACATCATTCTTGAACCGTTCATGGTCAAGGTTTGCATTACTTGATCAGTTAAGTAAACCTGCTGAGACTGGAATATGTCGTATACTAGAATCTTGGATTCTAATGGTTTCTCAATGAACCATAAGTCTTGGAGACTCGTATAGACATGTAGGTGTTTATATTGGATAAACATTGAATGGCACACCGAAGATTCTTAATATATGGTACACCAACGTCAATAAGAATCTTCTCAGGTCGAGTGAGCATAGTGGTCCTTCGACTTGAGATACCACTGTGGATGTATGAGGTATCATCCACACTTTAATGGCAGCCACGTCACCGATCTATTAAGATCAGACCTTTGTCTGTTCGTTGAGTGTGGACTGATCCTCAGCACATCCTATGCGTATCAAGATAAGGATCTGTCAGTTCTGTGTACAAAGCATAGGTATCCAATATGGAATTAGTAATTTGTTAAACCCATGGGCTCGTGGTAGACTGTAGAAATTAGTTCTAAGTGTTATTAATAGATTACCTATAGAAATGTCGACGTGATTATATTTATAGAGATTTGACGTTTATATCTATATCTATGGAATAATCTGGATACCTGTGACGGAGAGATTATACATATGAAATGACCTCGACCTGTATGGTTCATAGAGTTTATCCATGTTCGTCATAATTTACTAGTGGGTAGTTTATGGACACGAAATTGGATTTCTTGACGGATATGCCTGAACCTAGAGAGTCTCACTTATGAAATACACTCGTAGAGTACTAGGACAACTTTTATGAATAATACTGATTATTTATAAGACATTTAACTGTTAAACGAAAATACATGCGATTGGGATCTTTCGATCATTTGTTAAATGTCAAATTATTATATTTGACATATATAATCAATATATGTATTTTGATTATTTAATGTAAATATATACATATATTTAAGATATTTGTATTTAATTATTTGATTATTTAATTGTTAAATGATTAAATTGAATAAATAATAAATATCTTATTACTTTATTAAAGTAAGCAAATAGCCATTTTTGATTGGATCAAATGGTTTGATTTAATTGGAACATTTGTGGATTTCATTAAATGGTTTAATTATTTATAACCACAAATTTATTAAATCTTTTTCCTTTAATTAATTGAAATAAAATTGGAAAACTTGGCTTACAATTTTCCTCTCATTTTCGGCCAAAGCTTGGAAAATATATAAGTTTTATTTCAATTTTTTATTTGATAATTTCAAGTTACCAAAAACATTACAAAGAAAAGGTTGAGAGAAAATTAAAGAAACAAGGTAAAAGCTTGTCCAAATCTTGGAAATTTGTAAGTTTTACTGACTTTCTTATACTTAGAAATTGTTTTTATGCTTTTAAGCTTCAACATGTGTAGCTTATAATTTTCTCTACTCTTTTAAGCATGTAATTGAATGGTTTGAGACTTGATAGAAAGATGTTAGCATGTATGATTATTAAAGTAAGCTTGAAATGGGTTTATAAGCTTTCTTTTGATTATTTGACAATCAAGTTGTCATTCTAGAGTTGTTAAGCCACTTATAGATGGCATATAATTTTTCTTAAGTTGTTTGATTGTGGTGTGACTTGTTTGGTGTAGTAATGATTGAATTAAAGTATTGAATTTGGCTAATTTGGTGTAATTGGGTCTATTGGACAAATTTGTAAAAATAGGGTTCATAACCCTTTCCAAATTTGGGGCTTTTCATATATGTGTTGTGTATTGATGTATACATGATGTATATTAAATTTGGTGTATATTGGATCTGATCTTGATCAAACCTGAAATTTTATGGTGCATTCGACAATTATGGGAAAATTGGTTTCTTGAGTTGCAATTTATATTTTCATGTATAAGACATGTATAAATTATTTTGGTAGTGATTTTAAATCACTTAAATTTATATTTGACAAATTAGGAATAAAATAATTAAAATGTAAAGTTTTGGGGTAATTCGGTAATAAGGCTAAAATTCTATATTTTGGGTAAAACTTTCAATTTTTAAGTATTGAGTAATTAAAATAAATAATTTTATTTTAATTGCCCAAGAAAATTATTGAAATCGGAAAATTTTGATTTTCCGCGTTCCGCTGCGTTACCCAGAATTGCCCCCCGAAAACCCCAACAAAAATGGTATCAAAGCCAGTCTGATTCTGAACACATGATATGAATAATCTTTTAAATTCAATGTTTAGTCTTGTCTTTACTTTATGCATGCTTGTATTTATTTAATTTGATTAAATAAAGTGAGTAACATCTTTTGTGGTAAATCCCTGTTTAAATAAGATTTTATTAAAATATGTATTTGATGCATGTTTTTTGGTCTGTCTTGTCAATACGGGTATAAATAAATTTGCTGCGACTATATCCGAGATCGTGGCAAAGCAGTGAGGGTATAGCCGGTAGAAGTTTATTCGTACAGGATAAATATTTGATATTAGGTAAATTCAAGCGAAATCGGAATCCTGAACGTGCCCAAGCTGTCAGGGTTACGCAAGTATCTTGAATTTATCATTGACAAGTTTAACCTTGGTACGACTCCTTGTGAATGTGTCAAAGCAGTCACAACGAGAAATGATCAGGACCAAAAACCCCCAGGAGTCACTGTTGAGTGATCGACAATGAGTTGTCTACCTAATGATATACGTAGGAAAGATCATGCCAAAGCTGTAAGCTGAAATTTATTCATGGGGTCCACATTTCACTATTATGTTTTAATTTGATTATTACATGTTATTGTATTATGTTTGGGGATTACAGTTTTATATGAAATAGTGGGAGGGGCATTTATAGATTAAAAATTCATGATCTGTTTAAATACTTTTGATATTATATGAGACTGTTTTATCTGCTAATCATTTTTCGCTATCTATATGATAGATTTGAGATGGCGGAATATATTACTAATCCTTTTGCTCGTATACTTTATACGAACAAGCTTAAAGGCGCCGAAAACTTTACAGATTAGGACTTGGATCTAAGGATTGTCCTTGGTCTAAGAAACTAGAATATGTGTTGGAAGGTCTGTTGCCCCCTTACATATCAGATGATGCAACATAAGAGGAACATGAGACTCTCAAGTGGTGGAGAGATGATGATAGAAGGGTCAAATCATATATTGTCAGTTCCTTGGCACCGGAGCTTAAAAGGCAATATTTTGGTTTGCCTGACGCATATACTATGATGATGATGCGATTCGGTTAGAGCAAGAACATGAACTGTTCATAAAGTTCATAAATTGTGATGAAGGCCATTGATTCAAACTTGAGGTGGACAAGCTGTGAGCCCTCATATGTTTCATCTGATTGATCTAATCTAATAGTTGGGGCGCTTTAACTTCCCTCTGAATGACACTTTGGGACGAAGTGTCATACTTGGATCACTACTGGTATCATATTGCCAATTTGTGATGTATTTCAATATGAATGTGATTAGCTGTTCTTATCAAGAGTTGCATAAGATGCTACAAAATGCGGAGGAGGATTTGAGGAAGGGAGTTCCGACTCGTCCTCCTAAACCCACTGTTCTTTCTGCTTCCTCCCAATCTAAACAGAGAGGGAAGAAGAAGAAATGAACAAAAAAAAGGGTTTGAATCTTCCACCACATGGTAAAATAGCTAAACCAAATAGAGCTGTTGAAGATAAATACCACCATTGCAGCAATATCGGCCATTGGAAGAAGAACTGTCCTGATTACCTGTCCCATATCAGAAAGGAAAGAGCATCTACTTCAGGTACTTTTATTTTTCCCATTATTGATATCTCATTAGCTTGTGAAGCTATGTCATCCAGTTGGATTTTAGATTCTGCTTGTCCTATTCACATTTGTAATTCGTTTAGGGGCGGCTAAATATGAGGAGATGCAGTTGCGATTCGAGAGTGGTGACTCTCTGGATGCGGTTGCAGTGGGCTTATGCGAGATTCTCTTACCTAGTGGGAGACTTTTGTTGAATGACTACTTTTTTGTGCTGGGATGTATGGCGAATATTATGTCACTTTTTGTATTAGATATAATGTAAATATTAAGAATCGTTCTTTATATTTATATGATAGAAATAATATTTAGATCCTAGATTGTCCAAATGAGCATAGTCATAACATATTGCATACCTCACAAGATATCTTTAATGCTGGAATTAATAAACGTAAACTATCTGATACAAATAATATTGAACTGTGGCATATGAGGTTGGGTTTATATGCATGAAACGCCTAACCCAGTTGGTTAGGAATGGTTTGATACATGATCTTACCATTGAATCATATCCAACTTGTGAATCTTGCATTCGTGGTAAAATGACCAAAGCCCCATTTTCGGGTGTATGACACCAAGCCACTGACTTATTGGAACTGATACATTCTGATGTATGTGGTCCCATGAGTCAAACTGCTCACAGTAGTTTTTCATACTTCGTTACCTTTACCGATGATTTATCACGGTACGGTTATGTTTATTTGATGAAACATAAATCGAAAACCTTTGAAAAGTTCAAAGAATTCTAAAATGAAAGAGAAAAAAGTTTGGTAAATATATTAAATGTCTTCGATCTGACCGAGGCGGTAAATATATGAGTGGTGAGTTCATCGATTATTTAAAGGAGAATGAGATTCATGCTCAAGATTCCTTCAAAGGCTGTTCCTATGGCTCCAAATGAGATATGGACCGATAGGAAACCGAATCTTAATTACGTTAAGGTTTGGGGTTATCCTACATACTTCATGATGGCTCAGCAAGATAAGCTTTCGCCTCGAATGGAACAAGTTTAGGTTTGTTGGATATCCTTCAAATACGAAAGGATATTTATTCTATGATACCGAGCATCGAAATGTGTTCGTAGCTCGTTTCGTAAAATTTCTAGAAATATAATTTTTGTCTGAAGATGGTAATCATAGACAGGTTGAACTTGATGAAGTACAACCTGAGATCGATGAACCAACGGAGGAACTTGTAGTTCAAGTAGATGAAGAACCTTCAACACACACACTCCGTAGGTCCTAAAGGGTATTTAGACCTTCTGAGCGATTGTATTTGATATAAGAAAAGAGTCTAGATGTCTCTTAATCGAAGAGATTGACCCTTACACCTATAGAGAAGTGATGTTCAACACCGACTCCGTAAAGTGGCAAGAGGCCATGAAATCAGAGTTAGACTCTATGCATCAGAATCAAGTTTGAGACTTGGTTACGCTTCCTGAATGAATTGTTCCTATTGGCAGTAAAAGGATTTATAAAAGGAAGTGCGGGCCTGACGGAAAGGTTGAAACCTTTAAGGCCTGACTGGTAGCTAAAGGTTACACGCAGGGACCTGGTGTCGACTACGATGAAACTTTTCGCCAGTTACGATGCTAAAGTTTATAAGAATTTTATTATATATTGTTGCTTACCATGATTACGAGATTTGTCAAATGGATGTCAAAACGGCTTTTCTAAATTGATTTCTTGATGAAGAAATCTATATGGAACAGCCGGAGGGTTTTGTATCCAGCGAAAACTCAGGCATGGTATGTAAGCTTAAGAAGTCCATATATGGACTTAAACAAGCTTTACGAAGTTTGAATCTTCGATTCAACGAGATTATTAGATAGTCTGGTTTTCTCAAGAATTCAGAAGAATCTTGTGTGTACCAGAAGGCTAGTGGGAGTATAGTAGCATTTTTAGTTCTCTATGTTGATGACATTCTGATCATTGGGAATGATATCGGAATGATGCAAGGCGTCAAAGCTTATCTCTGTAAGAATTTCTCCATGAATGACCAGGGTGAAGCTTCTCATATCTTGGGTATAAAACTCTATAAGGATAGAGAAATGAAGCTTATTGGGTTATCCCAATCAACGTATATAGATAAGATCTTAGAACTGTATAATTTTGGTAATTGTAAGACAGCAAATATATCATTCAGACATGACATTCATCTTTCAAAGAAGATGTGTCCGCAAACAGAAGATGAGAAGATTAGAATGTCTAATCAGCCTTATGTTTCATGTTTAGGTAGCATCTGTTAGGGATATGCCCTATACCCAACTTGTGGATGGGCTATTTGTACATGTATTTGTAATATTTTCATTAATTAATAAAATGGCAATCTTTATTATACGTGTCTTACATAAAGTATATGAATCATCAAACACTGTAATAAAGCCCTTGGAGTAATAAGATGATGGCTTCCACGCCTTATGAGAATCATTACTCTCAAACATTCCTAGTCATAGTTTTGTGAATAATCTGGGCGTTCACAAAGCGGAGAGACTAGCATGATGATATGATCTGCTCTTAAGTGGGGTAGCCGATCTCATAGGCTACTAGCAGAGATCCGTCCGCTTGGTGTATCACATGGATGCATGAGATTCTCGTGTCCATCGAACTGACCGCCGAAAGTTTTCACATGGAGTGTTTATCCCATGTGTTTGTGAGAACTTTCATGTATCGATTGTATGACTAGTCCTTAGACTTGAGGTATTTACAATCTTATGTGTGGATCAAATAACTTTGACATTCTCATCCCCGGTTCAAAAGATCCGGTCATAAGGGTATGATTGGGTCATTTGTTGAAACACATGAAGTTTGTAAAGATACAACAGATAATCGCCACTCTCTCGGATAATATTTTCTTATACGAGTAGTATTCCAGTTCCTGGGTTGATATGTGTGATCAATGCTTGAGACTGTGGCCGCAGCGGAAGAATCATGTGAGATTCTTAGGTTAGCACGATTCATGACACTATCAACATCATACGTTTGGCTATATGGGTAGACACTTTCCATACCCTAGGTCAAACGGTGGGGATACAGTGAGGCGAGGGACCGTATCATATATAAATCGCATACAGAATGGGTATATATCTTTCCTTCTCATTTAGGGCCTTGGCATGTTGCTAGATGTCAACCTTGGTCATTGAAATCGAACGACCATCTGATTAGAGGATAATTTATGTTCGATTGAATTATCACGATTCATTTCATGTCCAACTTGAGGGGAACCCAAAAGGTCACACACAACAAAGTCGAAATCAATGGTTAACAGTGCACAGTACAAATTAACAGCATATATGATTGTTGTAGGAATTGTTCATAAATGGTTCAATGTGTTTAATTATTGAACAGATCGTTATGGGTTCCAAATTGGCTTAGGGATTGGTGAATGACGATAGGGGCACTTTGGGAATTGGAAAAATGAATAAGAATATAATAAATAATAAAAATCTGCGTTTTTTTATTTGTTTTGAATTCCAACTCGGCCCAAACTCTTATTAGGGTTTTATAATCTCATTAAACCACTATATTAAGATCCAATGGCTAAGATTTAATTAGCATTTATCCCATATCGGATTCTTAATTAATTTTGTTGTCTTTGGAGCATCTATATAAACCCAAAGAATCTTTACAAATTTTTACACCAAAACCTTTCATATATTGGGTTTATATAAGTGTGCAACTCTAAAGTTTAAGAGTAAGCCACTGATTTTGAGGATCCTTAAGTCTAATTGACTAGAGGAATCTCAAGTTAAAAGTTTTGATGTATTTGCCTAGGCTAGCACCAAGGGCAAAATACCGTGCACTCAAGGCATAGTCTTGCCGTTGAGTTTTGGATTTGGTGTGTGCACCTTTGGAGGCCACACACTTGGGTGGCTCTTTGGAACGTGGAAGAGTTTGCTGAGTTCGAGAAAAGCTTGTAAATGGAGGGAGGACAGGAGGAGTCTTCGGTTCAAGTAAGTCTTTTTCTTTCTTTATTTTAATTAGAGTTCTTATGATAGTTAGCATGTTTAAGTTTATGTTCTTTGCATGTTTTATGAGTTTTTATACTTAGAATATATAGTAACATGCCTAGGCTTGTAGAATAATCAAAACAATTGGGTCTTGGGCAAATGAATAGCGGCATCATAATTTTTAATTTTCCGCTGCGCACTCGCGGCCGCTACCCAACAGTGGTATCAGCGCGCCATTTTTGTTTTGATTAGTTCTCTCTCATTTGAACTCGAAATTGGGTGTGTAAAACCTCATTGGAAATCTAACACATGAACTTACTTTTAGGCACAAGTTTTTGCATGATTTGGTTAAGATTTGAATTGTGAAATTGCATTTAAAGTTCACGCATCTGTAAAAAAAATGTGAATAGTAAATTTACTTGAATAAAATAAAATGCAATATCATAATTAAATATTAATCAAAGTTATTTAATGCCTAAAATAATTCCAACATATTAAAACTCATATGCTTGATGATTCTATGTATGTTTAGAATTGGCATGATTATTTTAGGGTGCAAGCATCTAGAGACTTTCTGGGAAATAGAGAGTGTATTACTTATCCCTTAACTAAGTAATTATTCCATGATGAACTTAGAGATTTATTACCTTTAAGGCTAATAAATATAAATCACTTATTTATAATAAAAGACATTATATAAGATACAAGTAGGGTGGGACCAAGGTGTTAATAAAACTTTCCAAACTAAAGTTAATTTATCCAAAGGTATTACAAGAGTTAGATAATGATTTGGTGTCTTCCTTCACTCACTAACTTTTTGTAGCCAAAAGGAAAAGCTATGAAGACATATAGATAATCATTTACTCAAAGCTTACCTTAAAGCATATTTAAAGTGTTGGACTAATTGGAGGATCTATTGTTTATTCTTGTCACCAAGGCAATAAAAGCCTAAGAGGTAAGGGTATTTAAGAGAGTTCGCTCCACCTTCCCTCTGGGAATTTTCAATGGAGGAATCCATTTGACAGTTATTCACCTAAACTTGCTGAGATCATCAATAATAATTTAAGTCTAAAATTTGTCTCCCATTGTAAAGTATAGACTCAAATGGCTTAAACCGTAATGGCAGAACTAGGCTTTACCAGACTGACCAATACCAATTTGTCCCTAAATAGTACAATTGACAATGGTTTGACTTTTCTGAGTCATAAGACGCAATGACCCTTAGGCGTGGTCTTATAACTTAGTGGCAAAGATTGGATGTCCACAAGGACTAGCAAAAGCTATGGCATGTTTGATTGCCCAACCCAATGATCAAGGAATTCTGATTTATATCATAAATTGGTTGGGAACCTACCTAATTATCGTATTTTATAATGACCGGCCCTAGTCGGAGTTGTGAAATGATGATAATGGGATCCTTGCCCACAAGAAATCCATAATATTGGGGTTGATGCGATTTGATTAAAATTTTAAAACAATTGAGTGGAAGCAACTTCATAATATTAAAAGCCCATGTTATTATGAAACATTAATGAAAACATATTCCTAATTTTACATTCTCTCTTAACAGGTAGGTTAAAATATTTCACAAACATTCAAATGGCAAACAGAGTATCACTTCGTTCCATCCTTGATGAGCATAAGCTCAAAGGGAACAACTATAATGACTAGTTTAAAAACCTTAAAATTATCTTACGACAAGAAAAGATTTTCTATGTTCTTGAAAGACCATCCCCCCTGAACCCGCAGAAGATGCTGACCAAAATACATTTGATGCTTGGAAGAAACACGTCGATGATGATGAGCAAGCAATTTGCATAATGCTTGGCTCTATGTCGGACGAACTTCAGAAAGCTCACGAAGATATGGATGCTCCAACCATCATCTTTCACTTGAAAGAGTTGTATGCAACTTCCGTTCATACCGTGAGATTCCAAGTGTTATGTGCCTTATTCCAAACAAGGTATAATGAAGGATCTGTTAGTGGACATGTGCTTAAGATGATTGGCCATATTGAAAAATTGGCCAACCTCGGGTTCATCATGATCATGAGATTATTCATGATCTAATTCTTCAGTCCTTACCAAAAGACTTCTCTAACTTTATTATGCAGTTTCATCAGTCTAATAAAGAAGTTACTTTAGCAGAATTGCACAATCTGATAAAGCAAGCAGAGAATGACTTGAAACCGGAGCTTAAAAACTCCGTCATGCTTACGGGTACGGACCTGAAGCCACGAGGCCCAAAGAAAAATAAGGGCAAGGCCAAGGCTCCAGATCACCTAAAGCCCAATGGTAAGGTGGAGAAAAAAGGGAGGGGAAATGTTTCTTTTGTGGAAAGAATGTTCATTGGAAGAAAGACTGCAGATCCTTGAAAGCCAAGGAAGCTAGGGAAGCCCAAGAGGCCAAGAAGCCCAATGCTTCAGGTATGTTGTATATGATTGAACTATATTCTCAAAACTCTGAACCTTCTACTTGGGTGTTTGACACCGATTGTGGGACTCACTTGTGTAACAATGTGCAGGGCCTGAGAAACAGTAGGAGACTCCGTCATGGGGAGGTTGACTTACGCATGGGTAATGGAGCAAAACTGGCTGCATTGTGCTGGGGACTTATTCATTAGTTTTTCCGAATGGTTTAGTTTTAGACTTAGAAGATTGTGTTTATGTACCTTCTCTAGTAAAGAATATCATTTTAATTTCTTCTTTATGTAATAAAGGCTTTCATGCCTAATAAGTTGTAATGAATGTTCTATTTATTTCAATGAAATAAAATATGGAGATGGTATTTTGAATAATGGTATTTATGTCTTACAAACTAACAAAGAATGTTCAACCTCTAATATAGACAACGTTAACTCGAATAATCTCAATGAATCATTTCTATGGCACAGTCGCTTAGGTCATATCAATGAAACAAGATTAATTAAGCTACATAAGGATGGGTATTTCAGACCCTTCAAATATGAATCTTATGGAACTTGTGAGTCTTGTTTACTTGGTAAAATGACTAAATTACTTTCAAAGGTAAAGGACAGTGTGCAGCGGAGACATTAGAACTCATACACTCTGATGTATGCGGACCAATGTCAGTCACTGCTAGAGGTGGATTCTCCTACTTTATTACCTTTATCGATGATCACTCACGATGTGGGTATGTGTACCTTATGCGGTACAAATCTGAAGCCTTTGAGAAATTCAAAGACTTCAAAGCTGAAGTAGAAAACCAGCTTAATAAAAGTATTAAGTCACTGAGGTCTGACCGAGGTGGTGAATACTTAAGCGATGAATTTCAAGATTACTTGAGAGAAAATGGCATTGTTTCCCAGTGGACTCCTCCGGGAACTCCACAACATAATGGGGTCTCCGAAATGAGAAATCAGACATTATTAGATATAGTCCGATCAATGATGCCAGACACGGATCTACCTCTTTCATTTTGGGGTCTTGCTTTAGAAACTGCAACACTACTACTAAACCAAGTTCCTTCCAAGACTATTAGTCAAACACCATATGAGTTATGGTCTGGGAACGTCCTAGTCTTAGTTATCTAAGAGTTTGGGGATGTGACGCATATGTTAAGCTCACACAAACTAACAAATTGGATGATAGGGTAGTTAAATGTAAGTTTGAAGTATATGCCTTGAACTCAGAGCATATGTGTTCTACATCCCAAATGAACAAAGAACATTTGTCTCACGAAATCTAAATTTCTAGAGAATGAATTCCTTCTCAAGAAATATAATGGGAGTAGACTTGACCTCAATGAGGTACGAGAAGAACAAACTAAAATATAACTAAACCCCAGGCCCCTCAAAAGGGCAACGACGGAACAACCATAAGGTTATGAACTTAGAAGGTCTGGTAGGGAAAGATATGAGCTTGAAAGATATGGTTTCCATATTGATAAGGAACATGATCAGGTCATTGATAATGACGATCCCACCAGTTATGACGAAACAATGCGTGACATTGATTCAGTCAAGTGGCTTGAGGCCATGAAATCCGAAATAGACTCTATGTATCAGAATCAAGTCTGGGACTTGGTGGATGCACCTGAAGGGATAAAACCCATAGGCTGCAAGTGGATTTACAAGCGTAAAATTGATGTAGAAGGCAACATCCAAACCTATAAGGCTAGGTTAGTGGCGAAAGGTTATGGACAAATTGAAGGAATTGACTATGACGAAACCTTCTCGCATGTTGCAATGATAAAGTCCATTCGAATTTTACTATCACTAACTGCACACTTTGATTATGAGATTTGGTAGATGGATGTCAAAACAGCTTTCCTTAATGGGAACCTCGTAGAGAAGTCTATATGACACAACCTGGGGGTTTGCATCTAAGGATGATCATAATAAAGTATGCAAGCTTAAACGATCCATTTATGGACTAAAGCAAGCCTCCAGAAGTTGGAATATAAGATTTTATGAGACAATCAAAGAATTTGACTTCATTACAAATGTAGACGAGCCTTGTGTTTACAGGAAAAGTAGTGGGAGTGCTGTTATATTTCTTGTATTATATGTCGATGACATATTAATCATCGGGAATGATATTCCCATGATGCAATCCACCAAGCAATGGTTATCTCAGAATTTCTCCATGAAAGATTTGGGAGAAGCAACCTACATCTTCGACATTAAGATATACCGTAATAGATCTAAGAGGTTGTTAGGACTTTCTCAATCTACGTACATAGATAAAGTTTTGAAAAGATTCCAAAAGATGTAATTTACCTACTTGTCATGGAATCAAATTATCTAAGGAGCAATGTCCACGTACTCCTTTAGTTAGAGAGCGTATGAGTAGGATCCCTTATGCTTCAGCAATAGGATCGATCATGTACGCCATGCTATGTAAAAGACCTGATGTCTCTTATGCTATTAGCCTAACGAGCAGGTATCAGGCAAATCCTGGTGAGCAACACTGTACAGCTGTCAAAACAATCCTCAAGTATCTGAGAAGAACTAAGGATGTGTTTTTGACATACGGAGAATGTTATGAGATGAAAGTCATTGGTTACTGTGATGAGAGCTTTCAGACCGATAGGGATGACAACAAATCAAAAACAGGATATCTGTTTACTATGAATGGCGGAGCTGTCAGTTGGAAAAGCTCAAAGTAGTCAACTACAGCGGACTCCACCATTGAAGCCGAGTATATTACAGCATCTGAGGCATCCAAAGAAGCAGTCTGGATAAAGAAGTTCATCACGAAGCTGGAAGTGCTTCCCGCGATAAAGAATGGCGTCACGATGTACTGTGACAACACGGGCGCCATTGCTCAATCAAATGAACCAAGGTCCCACCAGAAATCCAAACATGTACTCAGGCGATTTAATCTCATCAGGAGATTGTTGAGAGAAAAGAAGTTATTATAGAGAAAATACCCACAGAAGATAATCTTACAGATGCTCTGACTAAAGGGCTCACTCAAAAAAAGTATGATAGGCACACCTGAGAGTATGGTGTCCAGATTTATACTAGTTGACTATAGTACAAGTGGTAGATTGTTAGGGATATACCCTATACCCAACTTGTGGATAGGCTATATGTACATGTATTTGTAATATTTTCATTAATTAATAAAATGGCAATCTTTATTATACGTGTCTTACATAAATTATATGAATCATCAAACACTGTAATAAAGACCTTGGAGTAATAAGATGATGGCTTCCACACCTTATGAAAATCATTACTCTCAAACGTTCCTAATCATAGTTTTGTGAATAATCTAGGCGTTCACAAAGCGGAGAGACTAGCATGATGATATGATCTGCCCGTAAGTGGGGTAGTCGATCTCATAGGCTACTAGCGGAGATCCGTCCGCTTGGTGTATCATATGGATGCATGAGTTGCTCGTGTCCATCAAACTGACCACCGAAAGTTTTCACATGGAGTGTTTATCCCAAGTATGACTAGTCGTTAGACTTGAGGTCTTTACAATATTGTGTGTGGATCAAATAACTTTGACATTCTCCTTCCCCGGTACAAAAGATTCGGTCATAAGGGTATGATTGGGTCATTTGTTGAAACACATGAAGTTTGTAAAGATACAAGAGAGAATCGCCACTCTCTCGGATAATATTTTTTGTATAAGAGTAGTATTCCAGTTCGCGAGTTGATATGTATGATCAGTGCTTGAGACTGTGGCCGCAGCGGAAGATCATGTGAGATTCTTAGGTTAACACGATTCATGACACTATCAACATCATACCTTTGACTATATGGGTAGACACTTTCAATACCCTAGGTTAAACGGTGGGGATACAGTGAGGCGATGGACCGTATCATATGTAAATCGCATACAAAATAGGTATATAGCTTTCCTTCTCATTTGGGGGCCTTGGCATGTTGCTAGATGTCAACCTTGGTCATTGAAATTGAACGACCATCTGATCGGAGGATAATTTATGTTCGATTGAATTATCACGATTCATTTCATGTCCAACTTGAGGGGAACCCAAAAGGTCACACACAACAAAGTCGAAATCAATGGTTAACAGTGCACAATACAAATTTAACAGCATATATGATTGCTGCAGGAATTGTTCATAAATGGTTCAATATGTTTAATTATTGAACAATTATTTATGGGGTTCCAAAGTGGCTTAGGGATTGGTGAATGACGATAGGGGCACTTTGGGAATTGGAAAAACGAATAAGAATATAAATAAATAAATAAATAAATCTGTGTTTTTTTAATTTTATTTGTTTTGAATTTCAATTCGGCCCAAACTCTTATTAGGGTTTTATAATCTCATTAAACCACTATATTAAGATCTAATGGCTAATATTTAATTAGCATTTATCCCACATCAGATTCTTAATTAATTTTGTTGTCTTTGGAGCACCTATATAAACCCAAAGAATTCTTTACAAATTTTTACACCAAAACCTTTCATATCTTGGGTTTATATAAGTGAGCAACTCTAAAGTTTAAGAGTAAGCCACTGATTTTGAGGATCCTTAAGTCTAATTGACTAGAGGAATCTCAAGTTAAAAGTTTTGAGGTATTTGCCTAGGCTAGCAACAAGGGCAAAATACCCGTGCACTCAAGGCGTAGTCTTGCCGTTGAGTTTTGGCTTTGGTGTGTGCACCTTTGGAGGTCACACACTTGGGTTGCTCTTTGGAATGTGGAAGAGCTTGCTGAGTTCGAGAAAAGCTTGTAAATTGGAGGGAGGACTGGATGAGTCTTCGGTTCAATTAAGTCTTTTTCTTTCTTTAATTTTAATTAGAGTTCTTATGATAGTTAGCATGTTTAAGTTTATGTTCTTTACATGTTTTATGAGTTTTTATGCTTAGAATATATAGTAACATGCCTAGGCTTGTAGAATCAAAACAAATTGGCCTTGGGCAAAGGGATAGCGGCATCATAATTTTTAATTTTCCGCTGCACACTCGCGGCCACTACCCAACAGCATCATGTATGCCATGTTATGTACTAAGCCTAATTCAGCTTCATAGTTAGTGTGACGAACAGATATCATTCCAATCCAGGTAACGACTATTGGATGGTTGTTAAACATATCCTGAAGTATCTCAAAAGGTACTAAGGATACGTTTATAATTTATGGAGGAAATGAACTGCTGGTTAATGGGTATACGGATTATGACTTCTAATAGGATCCCGATGATAGAAAGTCTACATCAGGATTCGTATTTACCCTTAACGGAGGTTCAGTTTGTTGGAAAAATTTCAAACAGGGGTCCACAGCTGATTCCACCACAGAGGTGGAATATATTGATGCTTCTGAAGCTGCAAAAGAAACTGTTTGAGTTAAGAAGTTTATCACAGAATTGAGAGTTGTCCCAAGGATGCATCAGAAATCGAAGTATGTGGAACGAAAGTACCACATCATTCGAGAGATTATGTCGCGAGGAGATATTATCGTGTGCAAGGTCCCGAGTGAAGATAATATAGCGAACCCGCTTACGAAGACCATACCTCCAAAGTTATTTGATAAACATGTGGAGTCGATAGGTATTAGATACAATCGATATTGGCACTAGAGCAAGCGGGAGATTTTGTTAGGGTTAGTGCTCTGAGCGCCAATTTCTCTTGTATTTCCTTGTAAATACTTGTATAAATATTTTATTATGAATAAAATAAACAGTTTCTATAATATGAATTCATTTATAATATGGTAAAGACGTAAATGACCATAGAATGATTGGTTATGATACTGTTGCAAAAGCGTCGCAACTGACATTGAGTTGTATCGTAACAACATCATTCTTGAACCGTTCCTGGTCAATGTTTACATTACTTGGTCCGTTAAGTAAACCTGCTAAGACCGGTATATGTCGTATACTGGAATCTTGGATTCCAATGGTTTCTCAATGAACCATGAGTCTTGGAGACTCGTATAGACATGTAGGTGTTTATGTTAGATAAACACTGAACGGCTCACCAAAGATTCTTAATAGATGGTACACCAACATTAATAAGAATCTTCTCCGGTCCAGTGAGCATAGTGGTCATTCGACTTTAGATACCACTGTGGATGTATGAGGTATCCTCCACACTTTGATGGAAGCCACGTCACCGATCTATTAAGATCAGACCTACGTCTGTTCGTTGAGTGTGGACTGATCCTCAGTACATCTTGTGTGTATCAAGATAAGGATCAGTCAATTCTATGTATAGAGCATAGGTATCCAATATGGAATTAGTAATCGGTTAAATCCATGGGCCCGTGCTACACTGTAGAAGTTAGTTCTGAGTGTTATTAAGAGATTACTAATAGAAACATCGACGTGATTATATCTGTAGAGATTTAACATTTATACCTATATCTCTGGAATAATCTGGATACCTGTGACGGAGAGATTATACGTATGAAATGACCTCAACATGTATGGTTCAGAGAGTTTATTCGTGTTCGTCATAATTTCCGGGTGGGTAGTTTATGGACACGAAATTGGATTTCATGACGGATATGCTTGAACCTATAGAGTCTCACTTATGAAATATACTCTTAGAGCACTAGGGCAACTTTTATGAATAATACTGATTATTTATAAGTCGTTTAACGCTTAAACGAAAATACATGCGAATGGGATCTTTCGGCCATTTGTTAAATGTCAAAATGTTATATTTGACATATATAATCAATATATGTAATTTGATTATTTAATGTAAATATAATACATATATTTAAGATATTTGTATTTAATTATTTGATTATTTAATTGTTAAATGATTAAATGGATTAAATAATAAATATCTTATTACTTTATTAAAGTAAGAAAATGGCCATTTTTGTTTGGATAAAATGGTTTGATTTAATTGAAATATTTGTGGATTTCATTAAATGGTTTAATGATTTATAACCACAAATTTATTAAATCCTTTTCCTTTAATTAATTGAAACAAAATTGGAATACTTGGCTTACAATTTTCTTCTCATTTTTGGCCAAAGCTTGGAAAATATATAAGTTTTGTTTCAATTTTTTATTTGATAATTTCAAGTTACCAAAAATATTACAAAGTAAAGGTTGAGATAAAAGTGAAGAAACAAGGTAAAAGCTTGTGCAAATCTTGGAAATTTGTAAGTTTTACTAACTTTCTTCTACTCAGAAATTATTTCTATGCTTCTAGGCTTCAACATGTGTAGCTTAGAATTTTCTCTACTCTTTTAAGCATGTAATTGAATGGTTTGGGACTTGATAGAAAGATGTTAGCATGTATGATTATTAAAGTAAGCTTGAAATGGGTTTATAAGCTTTCTTTTGATTATTTGATAATCAAGTTACCATTCTAGAGTCGATAAGCCACTCATTGATGACCTAGAATATTTCTTAAGTTGTTTCATTCTGGTGAGACTTGTTTGGTGTAGTAAAGATTGAATTAAAGTGTTGAATTTGGCTAATTTAGTGTAATTGGGTCTATTGGATAAATTTATAAAATTAGGGTTTATAACCCTTTCCAAATTTGGGGCTTTTCATATATGTGTTGTGTATTGATGTATATATGATGTATATTAAATTTAGTGTTGATTGGATTTGATCTTGAGTTGTTTTGAACAAATTGGACCAAATTGATCAAACTTGAAATTTTATGGTTCATTCGGCAATTGTGGGAAAATTCGTTTCTTAAGTTGTAATTTATATTTTCATGTATAAGACATTTATAAATCATTTTGGTAGTGATTTGAAATCACTTAAATTTATATTTGACAAATTAGGACTAAAATGATTAAAATGTAAAGTTTTGGGGCAATTCGGTAATAAGGCTAAAATTCTGGATTTTGGTTAAAACTTTCAGTTTTTAAGTATTGAGTAATTAAAATAAATAAGTTTATTTTAATTGCCCAAGAAAAATTATTCAAATCAGAAAATTTTGATTTTCCGCGTTACCTGGAATTGCCCCCGAAAACCCCAACAATAAGTTCTACCGGTGCAAACGTATAACCATCAGCCATAGTTGCACAATTTTGGCATGATACAACCATAGCATCAGGAAAATACTTACATTTGTATTGACAAGACAGACCATTGATGTTCACTTTCTCGATAAGCGACTACTATTAGAACCTTATTATAGGGATTTTCATAGGGTGGGTTTTTGGCTTTCGAATCTACATCAAATAAAAATATGCAATCCTGATTAACACGAATTCCTATAAGCCACACCCACACAAATGTGGCACGTTGTGGTCTAGACCACAGAAATCCATTTATGTCCATATTACCTACATATTTAAACCGGATTTGGATACTAATATCCTATATTATGCATGATTTATATTGTGGATGCCGGATCAGAATCGGTCTGATACAATTTCCAGTAGGCTTTTTAGAGGAGCGCGGTACGGAAGAGCATCAACGGGCGAAATAGACTTTTAAAATATTTTTCAGTTTGGATAATCAACTGGTATTATATACCATTAATTTATACGTATTTCACTCAAATATCTCATTAATATCAAATATTTAGAGTGATTATACAATAGACACTCTGAATTAAATTTATGGAAATACTTTCTATTATTACACGTAAATCAGTTTATCGGTTCACTGAGACAAGCGACCAAGATAATCAGAGAACTAATTCAGCCATGGAACCGGACCAGCCCACTTCTATAGTGATCTGATCGCTATAGCAGTGGCTTATTAATGTAATTTCAGCAAATTATAGTTTTTCCTATAGTGTGGTTTTTACTAAAAATTCCTAAAATACTTAATTATGAAAATTCCAAGAATTTTTCTACACATCATACGTACTGCTAAAGTAATCTGAGTACTGTAGATGTAATCAAATAATCCTAATCTCTGTAAATTATGATTTTACCTTCTAACGTGGTTTATAGAAAATTCCCAAAATGCATCCGGAATAATTTCGGAAATTCCAAGAATTTTTCTAACACATTATCACATATTTAGTTTTATCTACAACATCTCAATATCACAGATTAAGCAACAATTGAATTAATTACATAATTAAGTAAATTAATCATCTAATTAATTCAAAATATACAAATCCAAATCCCTAATTACCAATTGAGAGTCCACCACGATAAAGCAACTCTAGAATAATTTTAAATCACTAAGGAGTGGCTTAAGCAGCTCTATAAAGATAATTTTGTATCATACAATATATTATGCCTAATACACTAATTAGTCTAATTAAGTTACATATACATTTCTACGCTAATTAATTTGGTTTCTATCATTACATACACATCAAACAAGCTTGAATTAAAGCCACATCTCATGTAACTAATTTGGAACAAATTATAAATAATTTACAACAAAAAGGATAATATGAATTACCTCAACTCCCCTGTAGACATTTGTTTAACCTCTCAAGTAATCCTTAAATGCTTCTAATTTGATGCTTGAATTAACCAAATTAAAAGTCCTGATTTTTTTTCTTGAAACCATTCGAAACTTTTTAAAAATTAAGCCAAAACCTTATTCAGACAAATGCTGCGGAAGCGCGTCAACGAGCGAAATTGGCTTTTAAAATATTTTTAAATTTTGATAAATTAATCGATATCATATACCTCTAATTTATCCTTATTTCACCTATATCACTCATTAATATCAAATATTAAGGTGTGATTACGCATGAAACTCATGATAAAATTTTTGAAAATACTTTTTGCGGTTACACATTAACTGATTTACTGGATCACCGAACTAGACGACTAGAATAACTGGACAACTGGATCAACAATTAAAACTAACCAACCCATTGTTACAGTGATCCAATTACTGTAGTAGTAGATGATCACTTTTATTTCATCAAATTACCATATTTCCATAGTGCACAAAATTTCCAAAACGATATCGGAACGATTCTGAAAATTTCGAGAATTGTTATACGTATTATATACATTATTACAGATAGTACTATGAGTAATGTAGTAATTGCCAGATAATCTTAATTTTAGTAAATTATGAAATTGCCCCTAATGCGATATTTACGGAAAATTCCCAAAACGCTTCCGGAACAATTATGAAAATTTTTCTTGCAGATTATTATACATCTAATTTCAGGCACAACATCTCAATTTCACAAATTAACCATAATTGAATTAATTACGTAATTAATCACTTAATTAATTCAAAATCATGAAAATCCAAATCCCTAATTACCAATTGAGAGTCAACTACTATAAAACAATTCAATGAGTGGCTTAAGCAACTCTAGAATGATAATTTGATGTCTTACACCCTAATTGAGCCCAATTAGATTAATTAGGCTAATTAATTTTACACATGCATCTCTAAGCTAATCAATTTGGTTTCTATCATTCTAAACACATCAAACAAGCATGAATTAAAGCTACAACTCATATAACTAATTAGGAATGAATTTTAAATAATTTACAATACAAAGGATAATAAGAATTACTTTAATTCCTTTATGAGCTTTTATTTAAGCTCCTAAACAATCCATTCATCCTTCCAATTTGATATTTGACTTAACCAAATTAAAAGCCCTATTTTTTTTTTCTCTCTCAAGCTTAAACCATAACCTAAAATGAAAATACTTTTTCCTACACCTTTAGCCATGGCCGAAAATCGCATATATATAAATACATTCAATTTTATCATTTTGACACTTATTAACATGGCTAAAATTAAGCCAAATATCATCTAAATATATGGCTATTATTTTATCATTTATCAAAGTTTATCTTACAAGTTTTATAATTAATTAATTAATTAAAAAAGATTCTTAGAATATTAAATAATTATTAAATGGATAAAGTCACTTTTTACCCCGAAGTTATCGAAAGTTTAAAACTACTCAAAAACTTTTAAAAAGTTCACTGGTCCACCCTAATACAAAAAAATACTTGATACTATTATTTTTCGTTAACACCATTAAAGAAAAATGGATGTAATAAGGTTAAAATCATCATTTGACCTGGATGGATATATATATATATATATATATATATATATATATATATATATATATATATATATATAATTACATAATTGAATAAGAAAGAAAGAAAAAAAAAAAAAAAAAAAGCAAACCACCTCTACCTCCACAACTCTCTCAACAATCTGAGCATTAGTAAAATTTTAAGCTTGTCAAAAAATAGTTATTGTCTTGCAATTTAATAAGCTTTTTGTTTTTCAGGTACACATGTTTGTCACTGTCAACGTATATATGTTATTTATCAATTTTAACATGCATCATACAATCAATTTCCACTATCATGCAATCAAATATCATAATCATTGAAACTTAGAAAAACCTGAAATTTGTAGAAGATGATGAAGATCTGTAAAACCAAGTCGAGTTGTTTCTGTCTTTAAGAACTTATTAGCCTCTCCTCGGTGCTATACAGATGTTTTGTGGCTAATATTCTCCCATGATTACTTGATATCTTCTTGTAGAAGAGGCACTCATTTCTCCAAGAACTTGAACAATGACAAATGGTTGAAACTCTCTCTTAAAATGACTCTCTAACTATAATTGAAAATCTAAATTTCTGGATTCCTAGAAATGAACCCAATGCACCTTTTTATAGACATGGAATGGTGTCTTGTTGGGCACCCTTTGATTTAAGGTGTAACCTTCCTAAGGTTTATACCTATTCCTTATGTCCTTTGGAGCCTAGAGATGTGTTCTTCCAATTTAGAGGACATGTCCCTTCAACTTGTGTCTTTTCCCATAAGGCATTTCTTAAGGGACATGTCTCTCCTACATTATTACTATATATATTATAGAATTTCCTACAATCCCCCACAATTCTCTAATATTAATGTAGACACTAAAGAGAGTTTCCTTGAACTAAGACTGCATCGGAATAGGTAGTTTTCGCCTTAAACCATTCGTAGTGAGTGACAATCGGATTTACTTGGCAAACCAATGACTCATAGTCTTGAACTATTATGTCGTTAGTATAAACCAAGACAATAGCCAACACACAACTTTACTTCGATCATTTCCCGTTCTACGGTTGTGTTTAATTCGACTATGAACATCGATCATGGATTCATCAAGTACTTTAGGGAATCCAATATTTAAAATTCTCATGGAAGCGGCCTCACTTCTTACTTGAAATTGGTGATCTACTATAAAAATATAATATGCCTTTACCCCCATTAGAACTCTTCTTCTAATATAGTGATCATTAAAAGCCTTAGCTTATCTTAAGCTTGACAAACAGCTTTCTGTATCATTATAGGAATGGGTTAGAGTATAGAACTCTACAGTGCTTCTTTTGAATTGCACAAAGTTTATGTTGTCCTTTTGAACCTACATTTTGAGATCTCTTGTCAGTTAGGTTGGGTTTCCACAATGACAATTCTTAATTTATAGGCTTCAAGCCCATTCCCCTCGATGAATTTTCAACTTGCTCTCTCAGTAAACCTTTAGTAAGTGGATCCGCTAGGTTTTCCTTTGACATGACATAATCTATTGAAATTATGCTGCTTGAGAGCAGTTGCCATATGGTATTATGTCTTCGACGTATGTGTCGAGACTTACCATTATACATTGTATTTTGGGCTCTCCCAATAACCGATTGACTATCACAATATATGCTTATAGCTGGTATTGGCTTTGGCCAAATTGGAATATCCTTTAAGAAATTTTGAAGTCATTGTGCTTCTTCCGCTGCTTTTTCTAATGCTATGAACTCGGATTCCATAATAGACTGGGCAATATATGTTTGCCTCGAGGATTTCCAAAACACGACTGTACCACCAAGTGTGAAAATAAATTCACTCGTGGATTTGGAATCCACTGTATTAGATATCCAATTAGCACCGTTGTAACCTTCTAGAACATAAGGATATCTTGTATAATGCAAACCAGATTTTGAAGTTTCTTTCAGATACCTCATAACTCTTACTATAGTTTTTCAGTGGTTATGTCATGGATTAATCGTATATCTATTAAGCCTATTTATAACTTGAGCGATATCTGGTTGTGTACAATTTGTGAGATACATCAGACTTCTGACGATTCTCGAGTACTCCAATTGTGATACGCTATAGCTAGTATTCTTTGATAAATGGAGAGTTTGGTCCACATGAGTTCTAGCCACGTTTAGATCTCCTTTATTATATTTCTCAAGTATTTACTTAACGTAATGAGCCTGAGATAATATGTATCCCTCTGATGTTCTGGAAATTTTAATTCATAAGATCACATCAGCTACCCCTAAATCTTTCATGTCAAATTTGATGGTCAATACATTGAATCATCTCATGATTGCTACCAATTATCAACATATCGTTTACATAGAGACACACAATGACATATCTTTTTTGAGTTAATTTAGTGTATACACACTTATCACACTTATTGATTTTTAACCTACTTGACAACATCTCTTTGTTAAATTTCTCGTGTCATTGTTTAGGTATTTGTTTTAATTCGTAGAAGGATTTTACAAGTTTGCACACCTTGTATTCTTATCGAGGAATACTAAAAACTTTTGGTTGTTCTATATAAATCTCTTCATCTAATTCACTATTTAAGAATGTCATTTTCACATCCATTTGATGTATTTCAAAACTAAATAAATTTTTTATGGCTATAAGCATTCTTATTGACGTGATACGAGTCACTGGTGAATAGGTATCAAAGTAATCAAGACCTTCTTTTTGTTTATAACCTTTTATGACAAGTCTTGCCTTGTACTTATCTACTGATCCATCCAGCTTCATCTCTCATTTGAAAATCCATTTGTATCCCAGCGGCTTACAACCTGGAAGAAGATCAAATAACTCCCAAGTATGGTTTTGAAGGATTGAATCAATCTCACTATTGATAGTCTCTTTCAACAAAGGTTCATCAGAAGAAGACATCGCTTCTTTATAAAGTTGAGGCTCATTTTCTAACATGTATGTTAGAAAATCAGGTCCTAATGACTTAGATGTTCTTACTTTTTTGCTACGTCTAGGTTCATTTTCCTCAATATTTTCATGTTGATCGGATTGTTTGTTAACTTGATCACTGCTTGTAGCAGTATCAATGGTTCTTTTGAGAGACTTTGTTCTTTATTTTTCTTTACAAGGAAATCTCTTCAAAGAATGTCACATTCCTTGACTAAATTATCATATTTGGATTGATGTCAGGAATTTTAGACTTATGTATCAAGAATCGATACACACTATTATTGTGAGCATATCTTATAAATATATAATCAATAGTTTTTGGTCCTATTATCACATTCTTAGGTTTATGAACCATCATTTTGGCAAGACCCATCATACTTTCAGATATTTATAGAAAGGTGCGTGACTTTTCAACAATTCATATAGTGTCTTGTCCAATCTTGTGTGAGGTAACTTGTTCAGAATGAAGTTGGCGAAAAGCAAGGCTTCCCCCACAAGTTCTGGGATAAACCAGAGCTTGTCAACATGGCATTCATTATTGTATTCAACGTACGGTTTTTGTGTTCTGTAATCTCGTTTTATTGAGGCGAATAAGGAGCAGTAGTTTCATGAATAATTCCATGATTGGAACAATATTCACCAATTGGTGACACATATTCACCACCTCTATCACTCATGATTCATTTGATTTTCTTACCAAGTTGATTTTCAACTTCGTTCTTATAGTGTATAAAGCTCTCAATAGTTTCATCTTTGCTCCTCAGCAAATACACATAACAGAATCTTGTGCTATCATCGATAAAAATGACAAAGTACTTTTTACTGGCTCTTATTTGCACAACATTCATGTCACACACAACGGTCTGTATATAAGTTCCAAGGGTTCAGAATTTCTTTCTATCGAATGAAATGATGCTCTATTCATTTTTGTTTCAGCACATGCTTCACATTTATGTTGAGTATCAATGGTAAATTTAGGTATAAGGTCTATGTTAATTAATTTATGTATTGTATCATAAATAACATGCCACAACCTCTCATGCCATACATTTTGTGTCAATAATATAAGCAGAAGATGTAGCTTTATTATTAGCACTGTGTCGATTGACAACATTACATTGAACTTGAAAAGACCCTCAGTAAGGTATCTTTTTTCTACATAGATATCATTTTTGGTCAGTACAAACTTGTCAGAAATAAATATAAGCTTCAAACCATTCTTGCTAAGGAGTGAACCTGAAACTAAGTTATTCCAAATATCAGGAACATGAAAAATATTCCTCAATGTAATCTATTTCCCTGATGTCATCTTCAGAACCACTATGTCTTGTCTGACCACTCTAGAGGTAGACGAGTTTCCCATTATCAATCAGATGATCGCCACCATCGAAAATATTTTACTATCAGCATAAATATGACGAGTAGTCCCCATGTCTACCCACCATTCTCTCGGATTCCCAACCAAGTTGGCTTCTGTTACAATAGCTGATAGGTTCATTTCTGAGATCTCATCAGTTAGTTGCTCATCTTTAGTGACGTGGGCCTAATTTCTCTTTTTCTTGTCCTTGTCCTGAGACTTCTTATTTCTACATTCCTTTACCATGTGACCGCTTTTCCTACAGACGTAGCACTTCCCCTTGAACTTCATGTTTACTTGGGAAGAATCAGCTCCACTGTTCTTTCTTTTTTTGTTACCCTTTCCACCCTCGATGATGTTGGCCTTAGACTTCATAGTCTTGTAGCTAGCCTTCTCGGACTTCCTGTTGTCCTCTTCAATCCTCAATCAATCTCCAAGGTCTTCAAGACTCATCTGCTTCTTTTTGTGTTTCAAATATATAACTCCTGAAGTCCTTTCATGATGGAGGTAATTTTTAAATATTTGTGGCAACTTGAAACGTCTCGCAGAGTATAATATTTTCAACGGAACCAAAACATCAAAATCAATCAATAATTTGCAAGTATACTATTTATAAATATAAATCATGCATATATAATAATTATGCAATGCATTTCTCACATTATCACATCTCGTGATAGGCTAACATTCAAGTATGATCTTGGACATGATTCAATCAAAACATCATAAGACTGGAATTCAAGTATATATCGATTTTGGCTAAGTGGTTAGCCATTTGTTAGCAATTGCTACCAGTTCAAAAAAACCGATTAACCGATTATGTGTAGATTTATGGCATCTTATAGTATTTGCATCCCAATTCAAAATCCAATCAATTTAAGAACATATCCCATGCACTTCAACGCTCCAATATGATCCTATAACAACTAACATTCATCAATTAACAAGAATAAATAATGTAATCAAAGATTACTTAACAATTGAAGCATAATTAATAATATATGTAATCCATACAATACTTGAATTTCTTAGCACCAAACTAAAGAATCTCACATTAAAATGATTCTAGAAAATTCTAGATTATGGATGGCAAAAATCCATGTGGGGATGGGGCCGATACATTAGGGCGAGTAAGAGGATAATTTTTCATTCCCATTGGTTGGACGAGTCGGGTACGTTTATTTCCATCCCCTTAAGAATAGAGGTAAAATCCCTGTGTGAATGGGGACTTGTATGGAGGCCCGAGGGGACCCGGTATGTTAGGGGTATATAAAGGGATAATTTTCATACCCATTAATTGAACGGGGCGAATACGGATACTTATATCCTCTTACCATACTCGGCCTGTTGTCATCCATATTCTAGACCATCCAAATGTGGTTAAATGGCTCTAAATAGTAGCTTAGGGTTAATACATCTAGCATAATCTAATATTTAGATATGTTAATTGGAAAGCCTAATCACATGAGATTCTAATATTATTTTAGCGACGGAATTTCAGTTGGTCGCTATTTATTATCAATTATCGATCAAATATTCGGTTGGTTATTGTTGGCGCCAAATTAATCCTCAGTGCCATATTACCGACTGAATATCGATTGAATATTCGATCAATAATTGGTCAGAAATTATTTTTTATCTTTCTCGGTCGGTATTCAGTCAGGAATTAGCAAAATTTACCGATAAAAAATATTCGATCGGTAATTTCATATTTTCTTAGTGTTTGCTACTGTGATGTGTCTGAGATTTGAACTCTACTTCCCCTTTATTGAGTCTAAGATTATAACGTTATTGTGATAACAATTTTATCCTCATTTAATCCTGATTTAATCTCATTATCATTTTCCGTTTCTAAATCCTCTGGATTATTTTACTTTTCAGATTCACATTGAGATGATGATGCAACTATTTTATTAAAGATAAGAAGAAAAATTTATGTCCTTTATCAATATTTTATTAAAGGAATTTTGTTGAATATAACTTTATCTTATATTGCATTATCAAAAGGTGGGTTAAGCTAAAAAAAAAACAAAAACAAAAACAAAATAAATAAATAAATAAAAATGTGGCTTTATCACCACCACTAATATTTTTTTCCCTTTTTGTCACTGTGTCTTTTTCACTGACTTATTCTTTCTCATCAATGGCATGGGGTCGTTTTGTTAGTTATTTTTTTTTCTTTTTTCTATTTTACTTTGCATGTTCCAAAAAAAATAATGAGCTTGAGCAACACATCACACACACTCTGTTACATAAATAGAAACAAAGAACAAACAAAGTAGAAAAGGCAACACAAATTATAAAAAAAAAAAAAAAAAAATCATCTTCTTCTTTGTCTAAGGTCATGGATTCTTCAGCAACTCTTAGTGGCAGTGCCCAAATTGTCCAAAAACAATGTGACAGCAACATTTTTCCTGCAAAAACAAATCCCCCTTCTAGAGGGACGCCTTCATTTTCATATTTTTCTTCAATCCCTTCATGCTCATCCTCTCTCGGATCCTTATATTTCCCGAATGGATCCACTATTAGTCCTGCCACCCCGTTTAAATTTTCCGGGGTACCATTTTCTTGGGAAACATTACCCGGAATTCCCAAGAAAATTATCCCTATCAAAAAGGAGTCTCTACTAAAACAACTCCCACTTCCGCCTACATCTACACCTCCAAGTTCTAAAAACCCTAATTTCGAAGAATTCGGAAGGAGGGAAAAAAACTCTCCTGAAAGTTTTGAAAAAGATCCTTTCATTGCTGCATTACTCGAATGCTCAAAAGATGATGATATTCAAGATTCAAGTTCAAGAAACAAATTCTTCAATGGAGCAAAGATTACAAGGAGAATTAGTGACAGGTTTGGATTTATAAATCTTCACACTTCTTGTAAAAGAACTTGTGCAGTTTCAGAATCTTTAGTTTATCTTCCAAGGTCTACAAGAACATCATATGATCTAATTCATCATAATCATATTCATCGCCGCCACGCTCGTTGAAATTTATTCATGTGATGATCAGAAATGTATCAAGGGGTTTATTTGTAATTTTCGTTTTTGTTTTCTGGTTATAATATTTTAAATTTTATGTGGGAGGACAAAGCATATAATGTCCCTAAGTTTATGTAATCACATGTTCCATTTGTTAGATATTATTCGATTTGGATTACATCTATTCTCATAATTTTATTTTTAGCGTGGATTGTAAGTTATTTAAGATATATTCAATTAATTTAGAGAATCCATTTCTTATAAACATGCCAATATCATTCAAAATACGTTTAATTAGTTAAAAGAGACCATTTCTTATTGTTGACGGCGGATTTTGGTCTCAGGGTAATATTGGAATATCACTCCCGAAGAAATCCTCCCTCAATAGTGAATTTGTTTGGTTATAGGGGACCAAAGGCAAATTTAGCAAAAGACAGATAAACACACCAATCAACAAGGAGATTTAACGTGGTTCGGTGGATTTGGATCCGACCTACGTCCACTGACACAAAAAAGATGGTACTTTTTTTACTTAAACACTTTTCTCGGGTCTCTACAAGTCAGAGCTTGAAGATTCAGATCACTAATTTTTTGATGATCTTTACACATACTCTGTCCTCCTATTTATAATAACACAAAAATCAGACTCCTATTTGTATAAGAATTTCCTAGTTGAAACAATTTCATTTTCCCATAAGGATTCCTAGTCAAAACTATTCCCTTTTCCCATAAGGATTCCTAATTAAAACTACCTTCACTTCTTTTATCCTATTTGGACACTGACTCATCAGTTTTCCCCATGAAAGTAGGATAACTTATCTTCTGGAGCATATCCCGCCATATTCCCGGTCTTCATGAGGTCGGTCATGATGGTCCTTTGTGCTGAGAATGCTGCTACCGATCTGATAGTGCTCGGTCATCTGAACCAAAGTGGTCGGTTATCGGATCATAAAGTTCTCGGCCACTCACTCATGTGGTCGGGTCGGTATTAATGATCTTTGACCAAGGAGAAAATTACCCTTTTTGCCCCTGTCGTGCTGTTTTAAATACCATAGTGCCTAAAAACACCATCAACATTTGTCCCCTAGTTCTCGGTAACAACGAGTTTGCGAGTTGATGCCGGGAACTATAAAAAAGATGGTGTGCCGATGAATCCGTCGGTGGTCATTCCAGGAATCGCAGAGAAAAATGCCTTGGCTGCAAATCTGGTCCTTCCTGCCACCCTCATGTGCTCAGTCAACGAGGATCCCGATATCTACCCGTGGAGACAATGCTTTGCCCTTATGCTGACGACGACCGACTCGGTGGGACGTAACCCGACCCCGAGCTGAAATGAACACTTGGCTCCGGGGGAAATGTTACGTCCCCAGACCAAAAGGACGGACTCGGTGGGACACGACCCAACCCCGAGCTGAGATGAACGCTTGGCCCTGGGGGAATATTACGTCCCCAGACCTAAAGGGCGGACTCGGTGGGACACGACCCGACCCCGAGCTGAGATGAATGCTTGGCCCTGGGGAATGTTACGTCCCCAGACCAAAAGGACGGACTCGGTGGGACGTAACCCGACCCCGAGCTGAGAGAAACCAAGTGACCTCGGCGGAACGAATCCAGCCCCGAGCCGAATAAACAAGTGGCCTCGGCGGAACGAATCCAGCCCTGTGCCAGGTAATCTTTGGGACTTGCTCAGAAGGGAATTGAATCAACCTTGTGAAGCCCTACCGAATCTGGCACGGGCGTCCCCTTGCCAGACCAGCGAAAAACAAAATCAAAACTTTGAAAAATAAGACCAAAAAAGTGGGGGTGACTCGGCACTTGTCCCAAAAGAAAACTTTTTACAAATGTAAACAACAGCACGGATGCCTCAAAACAGCGTCCTGCCCGAGGCCTCCAAAACACAATTCTCAATCTTTCAATTCAGTGTCCCGGCGAACCAGGATTCGGATCAGAAGAGCGTTTGATTGGTAAGGGCACATCCTCTACACGTCGGTTCACTGGGGAGCCTGTGTATTGTATGAGGGCTCCTCCTTACCACGCTGGAGTAGGCACACGCTACAGGGGCACAACGCATCCCCGTGCTACGTCTCTCGCGGATCCGGATGATGAATGGATCAAAGAGTGTCCGGGATACTAAGGGCACATTCCTCCTTAGGTCCGGCATCACTGGAGCTAGCAATCGTCACGGGGGCATCATTATCCCCCGTGCTATGCTTTTCCACGGATCCATTACATCGGGTAAGTGAGGATCAAAGAGTGTTCGACACATTAAGGGCAAATTCCTCCTTATGTTCGGTAACACTGGAGTAAGCAATCGCCACGGGGGTATCATCCCTCCCCGTGCTATGCTTCTCACGGATCCTATGCATCGAGTATGTCCCTGAGGACCCCGAGCCAAGAGAGATACTTGGTTCTGGGGGAATGTCTCGTCCCCAGACCAATGAGCATGACTCGGTGGGACGTAACCCGACCCCGAGCCGAAAAAGGCACTTGGACCTGGGGGAATGTTACGTCCCCAGTCCGAAGGGCTGACTCGGTGGGACATACCCCGACCCCGAGCTGAAAAGGGCACTTGGACCTGGGGGAATGTTACGTCCCCAGTCCGAAGGGCTGACTCGGTGGTACATACCCCGACCCCGAGCTGAAAAAGGCACTTGGACCTGGGGGAATGTTACGTCCGAAGGGCTGACTCGGTGGGAGGTCCCCCGACCCCGAGCTGAAAAAGGCACTTGGACCTGGGGGAATGTTACGTCCCCAGTCCGAAGGGCTGACTCGGTGGGACATACCCCGACCCCGAGCTGAAAAGGGCACTTGGACCTGGGGGAATGTTACGTCCCCAGTCCGAAGGGCTGACTCGGTGGGACGTCCCCCGACCCCGAGCTGAAAAAGGCACTTGGACCTGGGGGAATGTTACGTCCCCAGTCCGAAGGGCTGACTCGGTGGGACATACCCCGACCCCGAGCTGAAAAATGCACTTGGACCTGGGGGAATGTTACGTCCCCAGTCCGAAGGGCTGACTCGGTGGGACGTCCCCCGACCCCGAGCTGAAAAAGGCACTTGGACCTGGGGGAATGTTACGTCCCCAGTCCGAAGGGCTGACTCGGTGGGACGTCCCCCGACCCCGAGCTGAAAAAGGCACTTGGACCTGGGGGAATGTTACGTCCCCAGTCCGAAGGGCTGACTCGGTGGGACATACCCCGACCCCGAGCTGAAAAATGCACTTGGACCTGGGGGAATGTTACGTCCCCAGTCCGAAGGGCTGACTCGGTGGGACGTCCCCCGACCCCGAGCTGAAAAGGGCACTTGGACCTGGGGGAATGTTACGTCCCCAGTCCGAAGGGCACACTCGGTGGGACGTCCCCCGACCCCGAGCTGAAAAAGGCACTTGGACCTGGGGGAATGTTACGTCCCCAGTCCGAAGGGCTGACTCGGTGGGACATACCCCCACCCCGAGCTGAAAAAGGCACTTGGACCTGGGGGAATGTTACGTCCCCAGTCCGAAGGGCTGACTCGGTGGGACGTCCCCCGACCCCGAGCTGAAAAAGGCACTTGGACCTGGGGGAACGTTACGTCCCCAGTCCGAAGGGCTGACTCGGTGGGACATACCCCGACCCCGAGCTGAAAAAGGCACTTGGACCTGGGGGAATGTTACGTCCCCAGTCCGAAGGGCTGACTCGGTGGGACGTCCCCTGACCCCGAGCTGAGAAAGGCACTTGGACCTGGGGGAATGTTACGTCCCCAATCCGAAGGGCTGACTCGGTGGGACGTCCCCCGACCCCGAGCTGAAAAACTAAGTGCCATTGGCGGAGCAAAAATCCTGTCTCGAGTCGATGGCCGTCCCCCTTCGGGAGATCTTTTCTTCGCTTTCTACTAAGACAAATTTCCTGGCTACCTCTAGAGCGGTGGCATAATCCGGTGTGTCTTGGATTCTTAGATGAGTCCACAACTTCCCGACCTTCAAACCTCCCTTGAGACTTTCTAGCGCTTCAGATGACTCGTATGCTCCGACCTCGAGCACCAAAATGTGGTATCTTTTAATAAAATTTTTCAGGGGCTCGTCATCTCCTTGCTTCATAAGTCTTAATTCTCCAATCGTCTTTTCGGGGAAGCAGGCCCTCTTAAAGTGTCGAATGAACGTCTTCTTAAGTTGTGTGAAGCCTCCGATGCTTCTTGGGGCTAGGCTTCTATACCATAGGATGGCCGGTCCGGCTAGTGTTAAGGGGAACACTTTACAAATGACGTCCCCCGTTACCCCTTGTACCTCCATTAGTAGGACGAAACCTTCGACGTGAGTTTTGGGATCGGTATGGCCTTTGTATGGCGCCATGGTTGGCATGCTGAATCTTTTTGGGAATTTTTCTGACCTTATTTCTTCCGTGAGGGGGGACTCATCTTTACCGTCCCGGGCATCTCCCATGTCTGTGTTGGGGAATACTCCCCATTTGGCTAGTTCCTCCCGCAACCAAGATTTCATGCTGCTGTCTTTGGTTCCATGCCGCCTCTTGTGACTTCCTCTTTTTCTGTTGTCTTGGGCGTGGAGCTTCTCAGGTTCGGTATTTTCCCGTGCTCTTTCGTCACATTCTTCCTTTTTTTCCTGGCATCGTGAGGGCTATTATAGGAGGAGTTTGGTGACAATTTGTCATCTTCTTCCTCCCACATGTCTTCAGTTTGGGAGTCTTCCCGAACCACTACAGATTTTACCCTGTAGGGGCCCCTTCTCCGGGGTCTGTCGTCCTCACTTGTATCAACAATTCTTTTTCCCTCTGCTATTTCGTTCCTTCGTCGGCTAGTCCCGGCCTCGTCGTGTGCTCCCTCTATCTTTTCCAACCGGTCTACTATGATTTTTAGCAAGGTTTGATTTTCCTTCCTTTCTTTCCTTAGGTTCTCCTCGATCTTTTCCATCCAATCTGCGGCTGAGTTTCCTGATGATTGGTGGTTTCCGCCTTCCACCATTGTCTTACTACACGAGTTGTTTTTTGTCCAGTTCCCACAGACGGCGCCAACTGTTGACGGCGGATTTTGGTCTCAGGGTAATATTGGAATATCACTCCCGAAGAAATCCTCCCTCAATAGTGAATTTATTTGGTTATGGGGGACCAAAGGCAAATTTAGCAAAAGACAGATAAACACACCAATCAACAAGGAGATTTAACGTGGTTCGGTGGATTTGGATCCGACCTACGTCCACTGACACAAAAAAGATGGTACTTTTTTTACTTAAACACTTTTCTCGGGTCTCTACAAGTCAGAGCTTGAAGATTCAGATCACTAATTTTTTGATGATCTTTACACATACTCTGTCCTCCTATTTATAATAACACAGAAATCAGACTCCTATTTGTATAAGAATTTCCTAGTTGAAACAATTTCATTTTCCCATAAGGATTCCTAGTCAAAACTATTCCCTTTTCCCATAAGGATTCCTAATTAAAACTACCTTCACTTCTTTTATCCTATTTGGACACTGACTCATCAGTTTTCCCCATGAAAGTAGGATAACTTATCTTCTGGAGCATATCCCGCCATATTCCCGGTCTTCATGAGGTCGGTCATGATGGTCCTTTGTGCTGAGAATGCTGCTACCGATCTGATAGTGCTCGGTCATCTGAACCAAAGTGGTCGGTTATCGGATCATAAAGTTCTCGGCCACTCACTCATGTGGTCGGGTCGGTATTAATGATCTTTGACCAAGGAGAAAATTACCCTTTTTGCCCCTGTCGTGCTGTTTTAAATACCATAGTGCCTAAAAACACCATCAACACTTATAAACACACCAATGTCATTTCCAAACGGAGGCATGGGATGTCACTAAATTATTAAGCTGGCATGCTTTGTTTAAATTTTAATGATTTATTTGCATATCTAAAAAATTTTATGTGTTTGAAAAATTGAACTCCAACTTATAAGAATTAATCTTAGTCACAATTTTTTTTTTCAATAAGGAAAAGAAATTTAAAATAATAATTGAGTTGTCATTTTCTACAATGTGGTCCATTAATTACTTTTCTCCCACATGGGGTAATATAAGCTGCACTCATAATCTCATTTGCATCACATGAAATACAGCAAACTTACTGAAATCTCATACCTCGTTTGAAAGGATATTGTTGGTGTCTCTAAAAAAAATAAAAATAAAAAAATAAAAAATTAGTTAATTGGACCTGATGTGCTTATACGAAATAATAAATTGAACTCTCAACTTATAAGAACCAATCTTAGTAAACAATTTTTTTTTCAACAAGGAAAACAAATTAAAAATAATAATTGAGTTGTCATTTTCTACAATGTGGTCCATTAATTACTTTTCTCCCACACGTATTTGCATACGTGTGTTATCAAAATTAATACAAAATTCTCTATCTCTATGGCATTAAAATTTGAACTCTACATTCTCTTATTGAATATAAGGTTACAATATTATTTATCACTATTAAATTCTGATTTATTCTCTTTATCATTTTTCATTTCTACATCCTCCTAGTCGTGTACAGTATTTTACTTTTCAGATTCACATTAAGAAGATATATTCTGTCTTTTATCTTTAGTTTCGGTTTTAGAACTTTTAATAAAGGAATTTTGTTTACTATAAGTATTTCTTATATTGCATTATCAAAAGGAGGTGGCTTAAGCTAATAATAATAAGGCAAAAATACAAAAGTGACCCTCTAACTTTCACTTTTTTTCATTTCAGTCCTTTAACTTTCAGTTTTGTCAATTCAGTCTTCTAACTTTCAATTTTTGTCAATTCAATGCTCCGTTATAAATTCATCACGGTTACCGTTACAAATAATGGCAAAATTAAAGTAAATGTACTTTGCATGTTATTTAATTAATACCCTCAATTAGAAAATATAGGCAGACAGAGGAAGTTAAAGCAAAGTAAACGTATTATGCTTGCATCTTCGAGCTATCTTTTGTCAAAAACACATATCTCAAGTTCAATATGACTTTTTGTCAAAAAATTATAAAAATTATAACTAGTGCTAGTAACGAAGATATGTATTTATTATAAGAGATTAAGATAATCAAATGTTTTACCTACTATATTTAGACTCGAATCGAATGATTTGATTGTGTTATTTCCAATCCTTCAAAAAAAAAAAACACGAGACGATACATTTTACACTACAGTTGATCAGTGGACCCTAGCGACGAGTGTGGAAAATAATTATACGCAACTTATTTAGCAAAAACTTAATGGTTAGACATTACAATACATGCGATTGCACATAATCAAAAGTATTGGTTGTCATCAAATTTAATGCCACATCATCCGAGAATGCCATCATGCCACTCAAAAGATGGAGAAAATCTACCATACAACTGAGGTAGATTTTAGTAAATGACATCAAATGTGATACCGCGTTGTGTTTTATAATTTTTTGACAAAAAGTCATATTGAACTTGGGATATGTGTTTTTGACAAAAAAAATAGCTCGAATATGCAAGCAGAGTACATTTACTTTGCTTTAGCTTCCTCTGTCTTAAATAACACGTAAAGTACGTTTACTTTATTGTTGCCGTTATAAATAACGGCAACGGTGATGAATTTATAACGGAGCCTTGAATTGACAAAAATTGAAAGTTAGAGGACTGAATTGACAAAACTGAAAGTTAAAGGACTGAAATGAAAAAACATGAAAGTTAGAGGGTCACTTTTTTATTTTTACCTAATAATAATAATAATAAAGGTGGCTTTATCACCACCACCACCACTAATATTTATTTCTCATTTTATCCTTGTGTCCTTTTCACTAATAAGGTTGTAACATCCTCTTCCGGGAATGTTATCAGCAGGGGATAAGCCGTCTTATCCCCTTGAGTCTCTGACTTTCTGACTACGATCAATACTGCTAAACTCATTTGAAAATATAATTTATGCATATGGACCATTGCCCAACTCATAAACATGAAATGTAACTTAATGCTCATAATTGTGTATCTAAATATACTTTTATTTACAACTCTTGGTCATAGATACTTTAATTTAATATAATGACTGATATTTGATACATGATTTTACTGTGACTCCAACTGAACTCTCTATCTGATTTGACCTGGTGGACCAAACACCCTAATGACTGCCATCGGTATCCATCCTCTCGAGCTCGTCCTCCAGGTATACCTGCAAAACAGAAACACTGGGAGTGGGGGGGTTAGATCGTTTGAACGACCTAGTTAGTGGACAGTTAAAAATGAAAACTGATTCTTTCTGAAAAATTCATGGTTCAAAAAACGAACATCATCCCATAAAATAATTTTTTTTTAAATCTATTTCTTATCTGAAAACACAACTCTTTTTACAAAACTATTTTGAAAAATCTTTTCAAAAAACTCTTTATAAAACTTATCTTTTCAGAAAATTCTGTTTCTGAAAAATCTATATATGAATATTTAGCATATGGGGGTGTAACGTCTCGTCGTCCCCTCATATGTAAAATCTGGTGGTCCGTTACGTCTCGCCATCCCCAAAGCCACAGAACTGGAGCCGGGGTGCGGATGTATGCTACCCTCCTAACTCAGAATCTGGGATCTAGGTGCATCTGTCATCCCTAGTCCTGAATTATGTGTGCACACGATATTTGTATCTATCAATTCCATGTATGTGTCAAGTTACATCTGAGATGGGTTTTTCCCCATGCCTCCGAAAATCATAAAACTCAAGCTTTGAAAATCATTTCTTTCTAAAAATATTTCTCAAAACGTTCTCATTCAAAACACAATTGAAAGTAATCTTGGCTAACGCCCTAAGTGCTCAAAGTAAGTCTTGATTCAAAAACATATAAGTAAATACAGTTTGAGAGAATGGTCCACTCATAATTTTGGAATATGGCTTGCGCTACTTCCATTCATCGAAGAAAATTATGGTTCCTGCTGAAAATCTCAAATCACTTGATTTCCTTCACCATTCAAGTCTCCTAAGCTTGATATTCCTCTTTCTAGCTTGTTGTGGTTTGATTTTCATTATTTCCCCTTTAGTTTTGATAAGGGAGAGGCCTCATTCTTCTTTCTTCTTCTTCTTTCTTTCTCTCCCCCTTCCCACATTTTCTTCTTCTTCCCATTTTTAGAGATGACTGAATAGTGCTCCCTTTTATGCTAGGGGGCTAAATATTTAATGATTAAATGAAAAAAAATCAGAAGTTTTGAGAATTTTCTAAATAGTTCCTCTGGTACTATTCATCTGAATTTTTGATCTGTATTGTTGACTTATTTCTAATTCGAATTTGGAAAAATATCCAACACATACGTTGTAGGTCTCAATCTTATCTTTTCGATGATATAAAGTTCATAAAAATCGGAGATCATATGAAAAAGTTTTTGGTTTCTAATTAGGTCCCAAGATCATGAAATCAATCACAAAAAACGCATGAATACACAAAGGAGAATGGCGGAAACATACTCACAATGACCGGATCTTGCGACGCGATGAAGAACACTTCATGGTGAAGCTCGGCAGTGGCTCTCCTTGGCAGTGGACTGCACGGTGGTGGCTCATTTTGCTCCTCCATGATTCGGCCATTGAAGACCTCCATTGAAGCTCCAAGCTTCAAGCTTCCAAGCTCACAAATTCGCTGCCCTATCACCTTTGTATAACCCATTTGTGTGTGCTAGCACTTGGTGATTTTTGCCACAAAAACCACTCCATTTCTTCTCCATTATTCTCGGTAAAACTGCAGAAAATAGAAGCAAGAATTCGGCTCCAAGCCGTGAGAGAAGAGAAGGAAAGAGATGAGGGAAAATGGTTTTCTTTAGAAACCGTAAATGGGAGAGAGAGAGGAATAAAAAAAGAAAAAAGTATTTTGGTTTATATATTTTCCAAAAATAAAATAAACCATTTACTACTTTTCAATTTTCCAAAAACCAAAAGTCAAAAGCCAAAAAGCAAAAAGCAAAAACAATTAATGCTTTTCAATCAACTCACATCAATCACTCAATCAATCAATCAAATTGTCACATCACTCAAAGTGACATTTGATTTGACGCTTGATGTGACCAACGATTTGACGCTCGATTTGACTTGCGTGCCGCACTCGAATTCGAAATGCGAATGCGCTCGCAAACAATCACGGGCTCGGGTTCGCTAATTCCGAATTAACGAATTTTCCGTTGCGACACAATTAAACGATTACGCCTAGCAAAATCACTATTCACATCGCTAACGAATTAATTCTAAATTAATTCGTTCGCCCGAATTAAAATCTAATTTTAATTTCGCGTCGAAATCCAATTTCTAATAATATATCAAATATATTATTTTATCGATTAATTCCAAATTAATCGTTCTCTCTCTTTTAATTAATATTTTATCCCAGATAAAATATCTCCGTAATTAATCCCAGATTAATTTTCTCTCTCTTCTAATTAATCCCAGATTAATTAAGGTGCGAGTCATACATCATCGGTGAATCTTCGGGAAGCGACCCATGAGATCCCCGGATATGTTGGCAGTAAATACGGTCGTCGGACTATCCGAACACGTAAGTACCTCGTACTACGTTTGTATCGATTTACAAGACAAGGTTGGCTTCTAGCAAAGCGTCATGCCTACCCAATTCTCCAGAAATATCCTTATAGGAATATTAGATCTATATCAAGCGTAGTATACCGTAGTATTGCTTATTTCGATCCAGTATCGGATGTTCACGTGCTAGGCCTGGGGCTGGAATTGTGTCTGCCCCGTACGAAGCACATATCGGATGTCTGGCAACTAGTCTCTATAATCGGATATACATGACCAAGTCATAATATCCCGATAGCTCGAGCATTTAAGAGAACGAGTTTCGTATCCTATGTGACCATCATCTTCATATGACTGGAGTGATACTTCCGTCTTAACATCACACCCAACACACTACGATTCTCAATATACCCAGCATTGGCGTACACAGAACCTGTTAAAGCCCTGGACGACCTCAACCAAAGTATATTGATTGTCGCAAGTATTAGCGGTGCAAGTCTCAGGTTAAGACCAAATACACCTACCTTGATTGCAGACTCCCATAGACACATAGTCATACTACCAATGGGATTCCGCAGGGGTCTATCCAGAGCGAAGCTGTTTCCCGTACCATCGGTAAAACACAACCTCCTATCACACTTGCTTGAGTATCCTATACCCAAATATATGAGAACTATGTTGTTGTGCCCTCACAACGTACACAAGTGTAATACTAGTCTTTTACGTATTTATCGATATCCTATCTCGATAATACTCTGACTGTGGATATTCAATGATTTATCCTACGTGGACCGATACTGTCTCATATCATTCTCCATCCAGGAACAAATCATATGGACCTCTCATCATTTATATATCTAGGTGATCTAATCACAAATGATAAGAGTGCAATCTCCTTTGTCACATAGTTAATTTGTACAACAACACCATAATCTGTACAAATAGTGACGTTATGGGTCACAATTGTCCAACAAAAGTTACGGCTCAAATACCACAGACTGTTTGGATTTAATCTTGGAATGAATTACGTATCGGAACCGCGAAGAATTTGTCGAATATCCAAAAAGTCATTTCATGAATGTATACGTATTCGAACATGATTTATATCATGTAACATAAGTCCCATAATATAATAGTCGTCAAGATTAACAGGGTGTTACAAATTTTCCCCCCTCTTAAATAGGATTCGTCCTCGAATCTCTTCTAATGTTAAAGTTCTTAGATTCGTCTTAGTTTGAAGATATTTGATCTATACTACTCTTATCTTCCTTTACTTGCTTTCTGCTAATCTGCTCATGAACTCAATACTATGACTTCCGGAAATCTCTTATACTCTATTCGATTCTTGTAGCTGAAAGTTTAGTCTTTGGGAGTTCCTTTAGAAACCTTCTTTCTCGTGTGGAAACAAGGGTCATATATTATATCTTGTCTACATAGAGGTGTTAATCCTTTACAAAACTTATTATTCATAAATTCATCTATCTCTCATTCTACATATTCATGACGTCCAAAAGGTGTACTATGAGTATTTCATCTCTTATGGTATGAATTTACGTTATTCCTAAACTGGTGCCCAAGTGAATCATTTTTTTCTATCTAATACCCTATGACTGCAGTTTACCTCTTCTCATTCTTTTTCTTTATTGAGTTATTACTTCTTAAGATTTCCCTGATAGTCACTCATCTTGTCATTATTTCTTTTACCAAATCACACTTAACTTGGAAGGTCTTGACCGAATTTGATGCACAAGTGTTAATACGGTCGTACCCACACTACTCCAGTTGAATCATTAATCTCCAATCTGATCACTAAGAAGTATATTCATACCCAAATCGTACTGATGTTATCTGTCCTTACCGAATATGTATTTGTGTTCTTCATAAATTATGTTCCCATATTTTTAAGAATACTTGGGTCTCATATAGCTAGGTTCCTTCACGTTCTGTCTTAACTTTGGGGTAGTTGTTTGCAAGGTAATCCTTGAAGCTATCGTTTTGATCGTGTTTGATACTTCCTCGGTTTCACACGCTCGATTTTATCTTCACATTCTTCTTAATTTTTCTATTTAACTCTCTTTCTCTTTTTACTAAGCCTCTATTGCTTAATAGCTCTGTCCTTCAAGTTCTTTTATCTCTTTCTATCATGGTCCATTTCTTCATATACTCTAAGTTTATCATCATGGTTCTCAATACCTCTTAACTCCAAAATATTAACTCTTGACATAATTCTGACGGTCTTTCTTAATTGGCTAAAGCGTCTGGAACAAGGTACTTCGGTTAATGTTCACTCTCTTTCGAATATTTAAATTCGTTGCTACTATAAATCTGGTTAACTATCATTTACACTGGCTTGTTCTCTTTGTCTGATTGTACAAAGAATATCCCACTTTTATTATTCCCATAGTCTTAATCTATCATGTGTTGTCCTCGTCTCAACAATATTTGTATACCTAGTTTCTTTGGTTGTCTCTATGTTATATCTCAATAAATCTATTTCAGGTTGTACTTGAACTTATGAGTTATACTCGTTACCTTTCTTTCATTTCCTATATGATGGAATTCCAATCTTATTTCGATGCTGAGAAAGCTTATTGTTCTGTAGTATTACTGAACTTAACCATCGAAAGTATATCTTAGCATTTATGCACCCTTGTCATTATTTATCTAGTATTATTTTTCCATTGTCCTCTTATCTCAACAGTTCCACTTCCAAACATTTTACTTGTTGTTCTTTTCATCTTCTTTCTTGCTCTATTCCATACCTGGAACTTTTGTGGTTTATGTGTTTGTTTCTTTATTCGAAGGATGTCATCTTTTACATGTCTCTAGTCATGTTTAACACTGGTTCTTTTGTATTCCCGTCATTGCTTGACTAATACTTTCTCTTTTCATTGTTTCATCTAGACAACTTCTCTTATAAATCTTTTACTTTGAGTTATTTTCCTCTTCTATTATGCTCTTGAACTATATCTAAAGGTTTTATGTTTCGGTCTCCTTCCACTGCGCATTCACTTGTTTCTGGGAGTATCTTGAGGTGAACATCGAGGTCCATTTTTACTATTGTTGTCTAACGAGGGTTGAGAGGGTGGGATTGGTCCTAAAGCCTCTCCGGTTGTGGTGATCTCATTAGCTACATGTGATGTAGTTGCATGTGCTGCTCATTTATAATCTATGACTCTCGTGCTTGCATATCTGGTGTTGGCTCCCACACTAAGGTACTTATGCTAGGAACTATCTGAATTTTCCCCTTCAACCTTATTCCTGATTCATTTCCGATTATTGATCTTACTACCTTTTACTGAGAACCTCCTTAAATGTTATGCTCTTTCAAACTCCTATTGTACTACCTATGTTATTCTTCCTACCAATCTCAATTTCTTAACCCTCTTAAGTCATTATTTTCCTGAAAGTTCTACATCATCTTTAACAGGTTAGGATATCACCACTAATACTTTTGGTTCTGGTTGCTATTTTCTTACTAGTCCTTCCATTCGAGTATAATAGAGGGCTCTTTAAAAATCCTATCTTTAACTTCTGGGGGTCGTTCTCTGTGTTTCTTCTCTGCCTCCTTATGTTGGGGTTTTAAGGGGGAATATCGGTAACGCAGCGGAATCGCAGAAAATCAAAATTTTCCGATTTCAAAACTTTTTCTCGGATCAATTAAATAAACTTATTTATTTAATTATCCAATTATCAAATTCTGAAAAATTACACAAGAAATCAAATTTATTGGTAATTACCGAATTGCCCCAAAACTTTGTTAATTGATCATTTTAGTCCAAAAGCTGTCAAATACAATTTTGGATGATTCTAAATCATTTCTAAAATGTTTTTCAACACATCTAATGCATCAAAATAAGATTTCACACAAATCCCCAATTTTTGAGCAATTGCCCTTGAGCACCCCAAAATTTCCAATTAATTGCAATTTGGTCCCTTTTGTTCAAAACATGCCAAGCTCAAATCCAATTAACCTAAAATTTTACATGAATCATATTCATACCATAATACATCACATATATGAAAATCCCCAAATTTGGAGTGGGTTAAGAACCCTAATTTTTCAATTTCATCAAATTGTCCAATTTCACCAAATTTACAAAATCCAACACTTTAATTCATTCAATACTTCACCAATCAAGCCTCACAACTTTGAAACAACTCTATAACAATTCTAGGTCACCAATGAGTGGCTTACTAACTCTAGAATGGTAACTTTGATTTTCTAAAAATCAAAAGAGAGCATATGAAACCATTTCAATCTCACTTTGAAACTAAACATGCATAAATCTTTCTTCCAAGTTCATAACCAATTAAAACATAAACTATAAGTGAAGAGACAACATCAAAGCAACACAAGATGAAGCTAAGGATGTTAGAAACATTTTCTATGTTGAAATCTTTAAAGAAAAACTTACAAAAACATGATTTTTCCAATCTTTCTCTTCTTTAGCCTCCAAGACTTTTTCTCTCAACAACTCTATTATGTTTATTTGGTAACTTATGAACTCCTAAAACCTAAAAGTGAAACAAAACAATATATACCCTCCAAAATTACCTTGGCCAAAATTTAGGGTGTATATAAAATATCTAGATATTTTTTGTTCAATTAAAGTTACTTTAATCAACTTGCAAATTTTATCATTACACATTAATGAAAATTCATAAGTCAACAAAAGCAACTCAAAAATATAACACTTATATTTAAATTAGGGTGTTGGCCGAATTTAGTTAAAAGAAAAGGAAATTGATATTTCAATTTTAACAATTAAAATAAATATCTTAAGAAGTCAAAACCATTTTGACAACCTTTTCTTTAAGTATAAAGTCAACAATTTACACTTATAATCATTTCCTAACTTTATCATTTGGTGATTTTTTATATATTAATTAATATTAATCATTTAACAATTAAATAATTAAATACAAATATCTCAATATATGTATTATATTTACTTTAAATATCTCAAATATATATATTAATGATATATGTCAAATACCTTTATTTGACAATTTATTATGTATATTTAATAATATCATATATTAAATACAAATACACATTAATTAGGAAATGACGGTTCGGCCCGTTTGCATGCATCTTTCGTATAACATTTAAACGATTTATAAATAATCACCATTATTCATAAAAGTTGCCATAGTACTCTACGAGTATATTTCATTAATGACTCTCTATATTCAGGTATATCCGTCATAAAATCCAATTTCATGTCCATAATTTACCCACCCGTAAATTATGACGACCACATATAAACTAGCTGAATCATACAGGTCGAGGTCATTGCATACGTATAATCCCTCCGGCACAGGTATCCGGATAATCCCAGAGATATAGATGTAAATGTCAAATCTCTATAGGTATTATCTCATCGACGTTTCTATTAGCAATCTCTAAATAACATTCGGAACTTACTTCCGAAGTTTACTGTGGCCACAGATTTAACAGACTGGTAATCATATATGGACTACCTATGCTTTGTACACAGAACTAACGGATCCTATCTTGATACACAAAGGATATCCTGAGGATCGGTCCACACCCAACGAACAGGCGGAGGTCTGATCTAAATAGATTGGTGACTTGACTGCCATCTAAGTGTGGAGGATGTCTCATACATCCACAATGGTATCTCAAGTCGAATGACCACTATGCTACTCAACCCGAGAAGATTCTTATTGACGTTGGTGTACCATCCATTAAGAATTTTCGGTGAGTCGTTCAGTGTTTCCACTATAAATACCTACACGTCTATACGAGTCTCCCTAGACTCATGGTTCATTGGGATAAACCATCGGACCAAGTCTCGATATACGACATGTACTGGTCTCAACAGATTTGACTAACCGACCCGTGTTAGTGAATCTGACCATGAACTATATTTGATAATATACATTTAGCAGTGACACTTCCCAATGTCAATTACAAACTACCTTTTGTAACTGTGTACTTCATTATATATTATCGGGCCTTTGTCTAATATATACATATCACTAAACAACATTTAGTTTCAATCTAATCGTAATCAGATCGAATACGTATATAAAAACAAGAGGTGCAACCATAAATAATTAATATTATGGAAAAATAGATTGTTCATATTCATGAATCAGACATAAATACGGTCCGGATTGGCGCTCTGAGCACCAACCCCAACAATTTCTCCCACTTGCTCTTGTGCCAATCCACGGTATCATATATACATCTCAATCTGTGTCGTATACACATAGCCCTCAAAAGCTCACCTAGCACTTAAGAGGTAGGCAACAAGAAATAAGTCCGCTATAACATAATGAGTTTGTCAAACAAACCCAATCGTTTCCCATAGCCAGTATCTTTCATATTTTCTAGAATCTAAATTATACATTAATATGAATCAGACACTACATCAGTATTATGCTACAACTACTAAGTTGTCCAAGTATTCTGGGATCAAATCCAAAATACTATGCGGACAACCGTAAACACACACCAAGATAAAACTTCTAATTTATAAGGTTACTATGCAACTTCATAAGTCAATACTTCATAAGTTGCATCTAATTCCACTAAATAGTAGAATCCTTCGTGACACTCCCACTGCATCTTTTGTGACTCTTTATTACGTAGACTGTCTAACGTCATAATTAGTCTCAAAACTAATATGACCCTAATGGTTGTAGACTGTATTCTCCATGAATTAGAAACTCGTTCTTATTATCTCAAAGATAACAAAGAACGTGTTTCAAGATCCATCATATGGTCTATAGGATATCAAAATAACTTGTAACAATTACGATTAAATCGATATCTATAATCGCACGTAATAAAGTATTTATTATGTCATCATCAAATGATACATAAGATTGATTAGACATTCTAATCAATATCTCTTTCGAAAAAGGAATCATCATTTACGAAAGATGAATACTTTATATAAGACACACAATAACTGTCCAACAGTTATACTAACTGTCATACAGATAGCCTAGTTATGTCCTTTATTAGATCATATCTAATGTACGAATAATAGGAGTATCTCACAAGTCTCTTAGTTTTATATCTTATATAAAACTTTATATTAAATATATAGAGACTACGACTCACTCTACTGGCTTTCACAGAGTAAAGAAGACTTAGGTAAACCTTTTACCTTAATAACATTTCATTATTACTATAATAATGATAGAATATATAACACTAGAAAGTAATTTGTACGCTCCCACACCCACTACCCTTTAATCACATATGTATTCTCTATACTTTGACAGGATGAGACAATCTGACTAATGTCAAAAATATAGAACACTGATTTCTGAAAGACTTACCCGAGTCTACAATAGGCTCTATAAGCTAGCACACTAAACTGCGATCTCAGCAGAACACAAACTCTAGGGCCATTCCAGAATGAACTCTTCAAACAAAGAAATCACAACTGATATCTTATCTGAATAAGTCATTCAAAAAACGCCACTTTGCATTCTTTAGCTAAAATGCACAGTTTAATATCAACATTAACCAATATATCTTTAATTGTTCAATTACTATGACTAGAGATAAGTTTTCTCAGAATCTACAATAGATTGCTGAGTTTAACTTTTCTCACTGTCATACTGTAAAGGTCAAACCTTTGATAAGCTCACACTACTTTCGCTGCGCAAACAATTAGCACATATCATGAACTAATTCATAATGAAAGCTTAATCAAGTTCAAAACTTGATCGTAGTAAGCTATGAACAATCTTAGATCTATGGTTCAATGATGAACTTCCAGAATCGATATCAAATATCGCTTTCATTATAAGTTATAGGATAATTTTCTTCGGTAAGAAAACAACAGAATCATTAAGTATCAAATACTCGTAAATGATTATGATATCTTATTAAACTTATATATAAGATGTATAAGGTTTGTTTTATCTGATTAATTACGTAGTTCCATTTATAGTTTATCATTCTCACAATTGACTTCAATAAGTCAAGTCTTTTTCTACAATGATTAACATCAGATGTTACACACCAAGTAATAAAATAATTTTATTACTTAGGATCGTAGAAAAGATATTCTATCAAATAGAATATATAATTCTATAAAATATAATAAATGATAATTTTTACTTAAACTCCCAAGGTGTAAGTAATTCCATGATATAACTATTATATAAAAGAAATATTCAAATCTTAAATTTTCAAGATTCAAATTTTCTACCTATACATATCATATATGCAACTGTAGAAAATAATGGAACATTAATTAAAAAGATGGATTAGTGTTACTGGAGCATAACCCCAAGAGTATTGAAACTAATTCGGTAACATTCAATATCAAACGAATCAAATCATATAAGATTCAATTACTCCCACTGACCAATTCCATCAAGATGGAATCGTGGAAGAATATATTGAATAAGAATCATATTCATTGAATAACCTTAGAACTAATTGCTTTAAATTCATACGTTTGATCGTATCAAAAATCTTTGAACAGTTCAAAGACATGTAATGCATTTTGAGGATAGAGTTCTCTATAAAAACTTAGATTGAATATATATGAACAAGTCAAAAATGTTCAATCTACGTTTCATCAGAACATATTGAAAGTTCTTGATCATTTCAAGACGTTCAATATGTGTTCTTTCAGAAACACGTAACTAAGTTATGACAATTCATAAACTAAGTTACGAAGTAAATAAAACTATCTTAAACAATCAAAATTTACTAAACTACATACATCCAATGTATCAGTTAAATAAATCTGGTGGTCCAATGACAATCATTGGTTAAACGAGATCTTAATCACCTTCCCGAATACAATATTTGTTAAATGGATAAGGATATGTGGTATGATCTCGTATCCAACCATCCTTTACCATATTGAATAAGCATCTAATGCTTAAGTGATTAAACTCATAAAACATCATTCTAAATTATTTACTTTACCGAATAATTTTTCTTAATGTTTATCTCTACGTCAATGACACTACTAGTTATATTTAAAATATATATAACAATTATTTACAAAGAACAAATAACTATCCAATAGTCGCAAGTTCCGATATCAAATATCAAAACAATCGTTAACTAATATTTTAAATAACTAGACGGGAGATCTGGTATCTAATACCTATAGTTGTAGTATTGTGAAAATCGATATTTTCTATACACAACTATACGCATCTCATTTCTATAGCTTTACTATTTGCATTCAACTATTCACAACAATTGCAAATAATTGATTAGCAAATTGTGTCAGACACATTGCATCTAAAGGTCATTAAATCTAAGAAACGTCATTACTAGATAAACAAATACCTAATGGGGCTTTCTTAATGCCAGTCAAGAATCTCGAGATATGAACTAATTCAAGTTACTTCTTACTGCATAAGAAACTATTCTCTCTAAAGTATTATATCCTAAAAGGGATATCTATTTAGATTATCTATCATGACTTAGAAACTAAGTCATTAACCATCTCGATTTTTGAAGAAAATCAGAACAACAGTTCCCGATGGTTTAAACCAATCTAATAATATCCTAGTCTAATAGTATCTAGAACCAATTCTAGAATAACTGCAACCAAGAGTCAAGTCAGATAATATATCAAAATATGTGTGCAGTAAATTAAAAGTTTAATTCTATCTAATATAGATTAAGGAAAATAAACATGCGGCAATTTCCATAATAATACACACTGCCTAAGTTAAGGAATTTTTAAACTTAGCAGTGCCTCCCACTATTTTACGTAATACCGTAATCCCCAACAGAAAAATGAGAATTCAATAATTAAATCAAATTCCATAATAGGAAGTGGACCCCATGAATATATTTCGACTCACAGTAGAGGCACGGTCTCGCCTACGTATATTCACAGGTTGACAACTCATTGTCAATCACTCACTAGTGACTCATGAGATTCCGGTCCTGGTCGTTTCTCGTTGTCGCTGCTAAGGCAGGCCCACAAGGAGACGTACCAAGGTTAAACTCGTCAATGATAAACTCAAGTTACTTGTGAAACCCTGACAGCTAGGGCACGTTCAGGATTATGTTTTCGCTTGAATTTATCTAGTATCTTATATACATCCGGCATAAATAAATCTCTATCGGGTACACCCTCATAGCAGAGGCACTGTCTCGGATGTAGTCACAGAAAAATATTTATAAACCGTATTAATAAGGCGAACCAAGAAACAAGTATTCCAAATCCCAGTTACTTTAAAACCTTATTAAGCGGGGATTTTCCATAAAAGATTCTTTTAATTTATTTAATCAAATTAAATAAATATATGCATGCAACAAGTAAAGAAAAGAACAAGCATTAGATTTTAAAGGGCTAATCATATCGGGGTGTCCAGAATCAGACACGCTCTGATACCATATTGTGTGGGGTTTTTAGGGGGAATATCGGTAACGCAGCGGAATCGCGGAAAATCAAAATTTTCCGATTTCAAAATTTTTTCTCGGATCAATTAAATAAACTTATTTATTTAATTATCCAATTATCAAATTCTGAAAAATTACACAAGAAATCAAATTTATTAGTAATTACCGAATTGCCCCAAAACTTTGTTAATTGATCATTTTAGTCCAAAAGTTGTCAAATACAATTTTGGATGATTCTAAATCATTTCTAAAATATTTTTCAACACATCTAATGCATCAAAATTAGATTTCACACAAATCCCCAATTTTTGAGCAATTGTCGTGAGCACCCCAAAATTTCCAATTAATTGCAATTTGGTCCCTTTTCTTCAAAACATGCCAAGATCAAATCCAATTAACCTAAAATTTTACATGCATCATATTTATACCATAATAGATCACATATATGAAAATCCCCAAATTTAGAGTGGGTTAAGAACCCTATTTTTTCAATTTCATCAAATTGTCCAATTTCACCAAATTTACAAAATCCAACACTTTAATCCATTCAATACTTCACCAATCAAGCCTCACCACTTTGAAACAGCTCTAGAAAAATTCTAGCTCACCAATGATTGGCTTACTAACTCTAGAATGGAAACTTTGATTTTCTAAAAATCAAAAGAGAGCTTATGAAACCATTTCAAGCTCACTTTGAAACTAAACATGCATACATCTTTCTTCCAAGTTCATAACCAATTAAAACATAAACTATAAGTGAAGAGACAACATCAAAGCAACACAAGATGAAGCTAAGGATGTTAGAAATATTTTCTATGTTTAAAGCTTTAAAGAAAAACTTACAAAAACATGATTTTTCCAAGCTTTCTTCTTTAGCCTCCAAGCCTTTTTCTCTCAACTCTATTATGTTTATTTGGTAACTTATGAACTCCTAAAACCCTAAAAGTGAAATAAAACAATATATACCCTCCAAAAATTACCTTCATAGGTCTGCTCTTTTAAACTTTCAAGGATTTCCATTAGCAATGGTCCAATCTATGGATTCTTACTAGTACTACAAACTTATCCATCCTGACTTGTGTCAGCTTCTTTCTTTTCTAGCCTCGAAAGGTTCATCTGGTCTCTTTCTTTTCTATCCTTTAAAACATCATTGGTTCTTCTCTGGATGGTCTATCTTTCAGTGTTCTTTGTCTCTTGCTTAGAATAAATTCTCGTCGAGTTTCCCTACGGTTATCTTTATCTAGACTAGTAAAGGGTGGGACAAGCTTGTACATCTCCATGGATATCGACGTCCTTGTTTTGGTATTTTATGTCCTGGTAGAGTCTAATACTCATGTAAGATAGGTATGAGATAGAATTTGTCAGGACAGCTCCCTTATCCGGCATCACTAAGAGGTTCAAAATCTGGGTAGCTTAGGGCCTTATCTACATCAGATCTCTTAACTAAGGTAATTAATCAACTTTCTTTAAACATTCATCTTTTTTGCTTATGAGCCTGGGTTTAGATGTCTAGAATCTCTACATCATTTGTAGTACCTCATGTCTGTTGGAAAACTCCACAACTAATTCTGATTCTCGCTTCTTCTATCTTTCTACATATTCTTCGTTATTCGGAGAACTTGCTATCTATACGAGGTATTCCAAGGCTATTGGGTCTACTTGAAGAAATTTTCTGATGCGGGAAGGAATCTTAATTGGACCTATTTAACATCTTTACTCTTGCTCAGGCTTACCATATCCCCCTTACTACTATAAGTTCTGGTATTTTCTTAGTATCTAATTTTGTATCTCTGCTTCTTATTGCCATCTAGTTACTTTAATCGTCTGTGCATATTGCCTTACTTTTCTTATAGCTTTCTTCTTTTAACCCTCTGGGTTAGCACTTTAATATCTATTCTCATAGCCCGTTCTGATCTTCTGGTAATAATTCAGGATAATTATAGAATGATTTTCAGCTAGGACAAGGATTATGGTTACTTTCATTATGAAGAAAATTCAACTAACTTTGAGAATTCTTACTAACCTGTCTATAGAGCTTGAGGACGTACTCGAGGATCGAATACTGGAAAGGAAGTGCCTCGCATACTAGTACCTCGAGCATACTACGTATACAAGACCCCATTACTCTACCCACTGCAGTCACTGACCCCCTAGACCATGCTCTGATACCATCTTTAAAACATCCCCTTCCAGGGATGCTACGACAAGGAATAGGTCGTCATATCCTTCTGATCCTCTAACTTTCTGACTATGATCAATACTGCTAAACTCATCTAAAAACACAACTCATGCATAACCCAACTCATAAACATGAAATGCAACATAACTGTATACCTAAATATACTTCTCTTTATAACTCTTGTTCATAGACACTTTAATTTACTGATATTTGATACATGACTTTACTGTGACTCTGACTGAACTCTCTATTTGATTTGACCTAGTGGACCAAACACCCAAGTGACTGCCATCAGTATCCATCATCTCGAGCTCGTCCTCTGGGTATACCTGTAAAATAGAAACACTGGGAGTGAGGGGTTGTTTGAACGACCTAGTGAGTGGACAATTAAAATTGAAAATTGATTCTTTTTGAAAAATTCATGGTTCTAAAAATGAACATCCTCCCAGAAAATAATTTTTTCTGAAATCTCTTTCTTATCTGGAAATAAAACTCTTTCTATAAAACTATTCCGGAATATCTTTTCTGAAAACTCTTTCATAAAACTCATCTTTTCTAAAAATTCTGTTTCTGAAAATCTATTTCTGAGAAATCTGTATCTGAAACATCTGTATCTGGAAAATATGTATATGAAAATCTGGCGCATAGGGGCGTTACATCTCGTTGTCTCCCCATACGTAAAATCTAGTGGTCTTGGGGCGTTACGTCTCGCCGTCCCCCAAGCCACAGAACTGGAGCCGGGGGTGCGGATCTATGCTACCCTCCTAACTCAGAATCTGGGATCTAAGGGCATCTATCATCCCTTGTCCTGAACTGCGTGTGCACATGATATCTGTATCCGTCAATTCCATATCTTTGTCAAGTTACATCCGAGGTGGGTTTTTCCCTCATCCCTCCGAAAATCATAAAACTCAAGCTTTCTAAAAATATTTCTCAAAACGTTCTCCTTCAAAATACAATTGAAAGTAATATTGGCTAATGCCCCAAGTGCTCAAAGTAAGTCTTGATTCAAAAACATATAAGTAAATACAGTTTGAGAGAATGGTCCACTCATAGTTTTGGAATCTGGTTGGCGCTACTTTCCTTCGTTGAAAAAGATTGTGGTTCCTGCTGAAAATCTCAAATCACTTAATTTCTTTTACCATTCAAGTGACCTATGCTTGATATTCCTCTTTCTAGCTTGTTGTGATTTGACTTGCATTATTTCCTCTTTAGTTTTGGTAAGGGAAAGGCATACATCTTCTTTCTTCTTTTTCTTTCTTTCTTTCCCCATTCTCACGTTTCTCTTCTTCCTCTCATTTTTAGGGATGACTGAATAGTGCTCCCTTTTATACTAGGGGGATAAATATTTAATGAAATTTTAGTTCTCAGTCTTAGATTTCTGATGATATAAAGTTCATAAAAATCGGAGATCGTATGAAAAGGTTACAGCCCAAATACCACGGGCTGTCCGGATTTAATCTTGGAATGAATTCTGTATCGGAATCGTGAGGAATTTACCGAATGTCCAAAAAGTTATTTCATGAATGTATACGTATTCGAACATGATTTATATCATATAACATGCGTCCCATAATGTAATAGTCGTCAAGATTTCCGGGGTATTACAAAGGTTGTGTTTGTTCCCATTTTTATTGGAGTGGGAATGAGGCGAGTTTAACACTGAATATGAGCGGAGAATGAAATTGAGCAGAGATTATAAATTATCTTATTGATTTAACATAAATTATCTTATTCGAACATGATTTATATCATGACTTACAAAGATTGTGTTTGTTCCCATTTTCATCTTCGAAGCAGTAACATGATTTGCATCGCTTACACAATTCATTGGTTACATATCCAAACATTCCCTATCACTTTTATATCCGCTTATTGGGTTAACTAGAACAAAAAATTTGTAATTAGAAGCATCAACGTTCTATATATAGTAAATTCCAAATCCAAAAAAAAAAAGTACTTTCTATACAATTAATGAAGCATTCTATTAAATCCTAATTTACACTTGCAACTACTTGCGAAAAAAACACACACATACACAAATGCATAAATTGAAATACGACATCATTATTTGTCTTTTCTTTGTAATAAGCAAAATATACACATGTTAGGGTTGGTGCTCGGAGCGCCAATTTTATATTTTATTTCCCTGTAAATACTTATGTAGATATTTTATTATGAATAAAATAAACAGTTTCTTTAATATAACATCTTTTATTATATGGTAAAAACGTAATAAACCTTAGAATGATTATTTATGATACAGTTACAAAAGCATCACAATTGTCATTGAGTTGTATCATAATAATGTCATTCTTAAACAGTTCATAGTCAGTAAGTAAACCTGCGGAGACCGATATGTGTCGTATATTGGAATCTAGGATTTCAATGGTTGATACTCAATGAACCATAAGTCTCGGAGACTCGTATAGACATATAGGTATTTATATCGGATAAACATGGAATGAATCACCAAATATTCTTAATATATGGCACGCCAACATCAATAAGAATCTTTTCGGGTTCAGTAGCATAGTGATTCTTTAACTTGAGATACCACTGTGGATATATGAGATATCCTTCATATTTTGATAGCAGTCACGTCACCGACCTATTTAGGTTAGACATCCGTCTGTTCATTGGGTGTGGACTTATTCTCAGGATATCTAGTGTGTGTCAAGAAAGGATCCTTCAATTCTGTGTACATAGCATAGGTATTCAATAGTGGGTTAGCGATCTGTTAAATCCATGGACCTGTGGTACACTATTGAAGTGAGTTCTAAGTGTTATTAAGAGATCGTTAATTAATACGTCGATGGGATTATACCTAAAGAGATTTGATGTTAATATCTATATCTCTGGTATAATCTGGATACCTGTGATGGAGTATTATACGTATGCAATGACCTCGACCTTATAGTTCAGCGAATTTATTTGTGGTCATCATAATTTACGGGTGGGTAAATTATGGACACGAAATTAGATTATGCCTGAACTTATGGGTGTTCACGGGTAGGGTCGGGTCGGGCTTTTCGGTTTTTTTTTTTACCCGATCGGGTCGGGTCACTCGGGTCATTTGACCCGAAACCCGAAATTAAAGCAGCTGACCCGCGCGGGTCGGTTCGCAACGGGTCGAGTCAAAAAACCGCGGGTCGGGTCGGGTCACCATAATATATTTAAATAATATATATATATATATATATATATATATATATATATATATTTATACAAATTTACAAGATACGCTTTGTGTTCTAATGGTAAAGCCTCTGATTAACATTTTCTTAGTCTCAGGTTCAATTCCCACTGCCACCATTTTATTTTTAAAAAATATTTAAGCAAAATTTTCGGATTTTGGGCATGCTGGGATTCGAACTCGGGGCCCTTTCATGACTAAGCAACTACTTTTCCATTCCAACTACAAATGTTTTTGTTAAAGTTATATCATAACAAATATATATTATAATACTATCGGGTTGGATCAGACCCGACTATTTTGACCTAAACCCTTGACCCGATCCGAAATTTCGGGTCGGGTCAAAATTTCACGATTTTTTTGTTGGACCCGCGCGGGTCGGGTCGGGCGCGGGTTGACCCGACCCTATGAACACCCCTACCTGAACTTAGAGAGTCTCACATAATGAAATATACTCGTAGAGCACTAGGGAAACAATTATAAATAATATTGATTATTTATAAATCGTTTAACAGTAAAATGAATAAATCATGCAAATGGACTTTTCAGTCATTTTCTAATTAATGTGTATTTGTATTTAATACTTGATTTTATTAAATACACATTAATTAATTATCAAATGTGATATTTGACATTTATTATAAATATATATTTTTTGATTATTTAATGTAAATATAATAATATATATCTAGATATTTAATTTATTAATTATTTAAAAATTTAATTATTAAATAATTAAAGTAATTAAAATAAAAATATCAAACCTTATGATCTAGTTAGTAAATATATTAATATGATTGGTTTAACTTGTTGAAATACATTTAAAGTTGTAGTGTATAAATTGAACAAGTAAACTAAGCTTATTTAATTAATAAAATTGAAACAAAAATCTAGATATTCATTTCCCTAATTTTCGGCCATGTGGGGAGGGATATAGAATGTTTTGTTTCATTTTTCTTTCATTAGTTTAAGCCTCCAAAAAATATACAAACAAAAGAATTGAGAGAAAAAGACAAAGTGCTAAAAGAAAATCAAAGAAAACTTGGAGATTTGTAGGTTTTTTCAACTTTTCTTTAGATAGAAAAATATTTCTATTATTTTTAGCTACAACATATGATGTGTAAATATTGTATACTCTCTTGGTTTTGTTTTGAGAAGTTTAGATGACTTGGTTGTCATTCTAGAGTTGTTAGGCCACTCATTAATGACCTAGAATTGTTCTTGAGTTATTTCAAAATGGTGACGCTTGATTGGTGTTGTAGAGAGTATATTAAAGTGTTGTATTAAATTAGTTTTGGTTAATTTGGTTAGTTGAAAAACTTAGGTTTTATACCTAAACTAAAATCGGGGCTTTTCATATATGGTATGTATTTTGATGTAGATAAGATGTATAAATCTTTTTGATAGTGATTGGAAATCACCTAAACTAGTATTTGACAAATTAGGACTAAAATGATCAAAATGTAAAAGTTTGGCTAATTTTGGGGTTCTCGGCAAAATGGGGTATTTGGTACAAAAATCTGATTTTTAGTGTTGAGTGATTAAAATAAATTAGTTTATTTTAATTTCCCGAGAAAATCAATTAAATTGAAAAAATTTGATTTTTCGCATTCCGCTGCGTTATACGATTATACAATTAAAAACCCTTATAAAATAATATAAGAGCAAGTATAATTCTTAATCCATGATATGATTAGGTATTTAAATTTGAAATTTAATCCAAACTTTACTTTATACATGCTTGTATTATTTAATTTGATTAAAATAAAGGTGTGTGATATTTTTACGGAAAATCCCTAATTAATAAGATTTAATAATTAATATGTATTTGATGCATATTTTTGGTCCGTCTTGTCAATACGGTTTATAAATAAATTTTTATGACTATATTCGAGAACATGCCAAAGCTGTGAGGGTATAGCTGATAGGAATTTATTTGTACCGGATAAATATATGATATTAGGTAAATTCAAGCGAAAGAGGAAATCATGAACGTGCCAAAACTGTCAGGATTACGCAAGTATCTTGGATTTATCATTGACAAGTTTAACCTTGATACGCCTCATTGTGAACGTGCCAAAGCTATCACAATAAGAAACGATCAGGACCGGAACACTGGAGTCAATTGTGAGTGATTAAGAAATGAGTTGTCTACCTAATGAATATATGTAGGCGAGAGCGTGCCAAAATTGTGAGCTAAAATATATTCATGGGGTCCACTTTTCACTATTGAATTTAATTTGATTATTGAATTTTTTGTATTATGTTTAGGGATTACGGCTTTACATTAAATAGTGAGAGGGGAACTTTAGATTAAGAAACCATGATCTATTTAATGTTTTTTTGATATTATATGAAACTGTTTTATTTGCTAACCGTTTTCGCTATCTATATGATAGATTTACGATGGCGGCATCTTCAACTAAACTATTTGCTCGTATGCTGGATACGAACAAGCTCAAAGGCACCGAAATCTTTACATACTGGGATATGGATTTGAGGATTATCCTCGGATCTGAGAAGCTGGGATATGTATTGGAGGGTCCCTTACCCCTAACTATATCTGATGATGCGACACCGGAGGAAGTTGAGACTTTCCAAAAATGGAAAGATGATGATTTAAGAGTTAAATCATATATTCTCAGTTCACTAGTTTCAGAACTCAAGAGGCAATATTATGATATGCCTGATGCGTACAGTAAGATGACACGACTCCGAGAATTGTTCATGAATCAAGAACAAGTCTTGGTTCGTAGAGTTGCAATGGAATTGTTCCATTCGAGACTTGATGAGGGACATACAGTGAGTTTGCATGTGCTTTATTTGATCTATTTGATCGAGCAATTGAGGCGATGTGATTTCCTTCTCAATGATACTCTTAGACGAAGTGTCATTCTAGGTTCGCTCCCAGCGTCATATCGCCAGTTTGTGATATATTTCAACATGAATGGGATTCAATATCCTTACCATGAGTTGCATAGGATATTTCTCACTACAAAGGAGAATTTGAAGAAGGGAATGTCGACTCATCCTCCGAAACCCACTTCACTTTCTTTTTCTTCCTAGTTCAAGTCTAAAGGGAAGAAGACAAAGGGAAAGAAGAAAAATGGTTCCAATGTTCCTCCGCAGGGCAAGATAGCAAAGCCCAAAGAACTGCTTAAGATAAATGCCACTACTGCAGTAAGATCGGGCACTAGAAGAGGAATTTCCTGACTACATAGCCCAGATCAAGAAGGAAAGAGTATCTACATCAGTTACTTTTATTTTTCCTATTATTGATATCTCTTTCGCTTATGAAGATATCACTTCTAGTTGGATTTTAGATTCTGCTTGTCTTGTTCACGTATGTAATTCATTCCAAGTGATGAAGGAAAGTAGATGACTAAAATCTGGATAGATGCAGTTGCGTTTCGGGAGTGGACACTCTCTGGATGCGATTGTAGTGGGATTATGCGAGATTCCCGTACCCAGTGGGAGACTTTTGTTAAATGACTGTTGTGTTATACCAGGATGCATAGCTAATATTATATCACTATTTTTATTAGATACAGAGAGATATCATGTAAATATTAAGAACTGTTCCTTGTATTTATATAATAAAAATAATATTCAGATCTTTGTGTGTTCAAATGAGCATGGTCATTATATTTTACAAATTTCTCAAGATATCTTGAATACTAAGATTAATAAACGTAAATTGTTTGAAATAAATAATATTGAACTTTGGCATATGAGGTTAGGTCATATAGGCATTAGACGCCTAACTCAGTTGGTTAGGAATAGTTTGATTTAGGATCTCACCATTGAACCTTATCTGAATTGTGAATCTTACATTCACGGTAAAATAACCAAAGCCTCATTTTCAGATGTGGGACATCGAGCCACTGACTTATTAGAACTCATACATTTTGATGTATGTGGTCTCATAAGTTAAATTGCTCACAGTGGTTTTTCATACTTTGTTACTTTTACTGATGTGTCACAGTACGGTTATGTTTATTTGATGAAACATAAATCAGAAACCTTTGAAAAGTTCAAAGAATTCTAAAATGAAATAGAAAAACAAACCGAAAAATATATTAAATATCTTCAATCTGATCGAGACAGTGAATATATGAGCGGTGAGTTAACTGATTATTTAAAAGAGAATGGGATTCTCACTCAATATACTCATCTGGATATCCATAGCACAATGGAGTGACTGAAATGAGAAATCAGACATTATTGGGTATGATCTGATCTATATTGAGTTTTACAGATTTACCCTTTTACTTATGGAGTTATGCGATTTTGACTGCCGCTCATCTTTTAAATAAGATTCCTTCCAAAGTTGTACCTACGACTCCATATGAGATATGGACCGGTAGGAAACCAAATCTTAATTATGTTAGGATTTGGGGTTGTCCTGCATAAGTCAGGATGACACAGCAGAATAAGCTTTTGCCTCGAGGATAAAAGTTTAGGTTTATTGGATATCCTTCAAATATGAAAGGATATTTATTCTATGATACCGAGCATCGAAACATGTTCGTAGCTTGCTTCATAAAATTGATAGAAATAGAATTTATGTCTGAATGATGTAATCATAAACAGGTTGAGCTTGATGAAGTACAACATGAAGCCAACAAGACAAATGAGGAACCTAAAGTTCAAGAAGATGAAGAACCTTCATCACACACACTCCATAGGTCCGTTAGGGTATCTAGACCTCCTGATCGCTTTTTTTGTATAAGAAAGAAGTCTTGATGTTCTCTTGATTGAAGAGACTGATCTTTATACCTATAGAGAAGCGATGTTGGACATCGACTCCGTGAAGTGGCAAGAGATCATGAAATCAGAGTTCGACTCTATGCATCAGAAATCAAGTTTGGGACTTAGTTCCGCTTCCTAATAGAATTGTTCCTATCTGTTGTAAATGGGTTTACAAAAGGAAGCGAGGCCTGATATAAATCTTGAAAGCTTTAAGGCCCAACTGGTAGCTAAAGGTTACACGCAGCGATCCGGCATCGACTACGATGAAAGTTTTTTGCCAATAGCGATGTTAAAGTCTATTAGGATTTTATTGTCTATTGCTGCTTACCATGATTACGAGATTTTACAGATGGATGTCAAAACGGCTTTTCTGAATGGATTTCTTGACGAAGAAATCTATATAGAACAGTTGGAAGGTTTTATATCCAGCGAAAATTCAGGCATGGTATGTAAGCTTAAGAAGTCCATTTATGAACTTAAACATACTTCACGAATTTGGAATCTTTGATTCGATGAGATAATCGAATTGTCTAGTTTTCTCAAGAATTCGGAAGAATCTTGTGTGTATAAAAAGGCCAGTGAGAGTATGGTAGTGTTTTTAGTACTCTATGTTGATGAAATCCTGATTATTGGGAATGAAATCGGGATGATGCAGGGCGTTAAAGTTTACCGCTGTAAAAACTTCTCTATGAAGGACAGGGGAGAAACTTCTTATGTCTTAGGCATAAAGTTCTATAGAAATAATAAATTAGGCTCATTGGGTTATCTCAATCAACGTACATAGATAAGATCTTGGAACGGTAAAATTTCGATAACTGTAAAACAGCAAATATACCCTTTAGACATGGCATTCATCTTTCAAATAAGATGTGTCCGGAAACAGAAGATTAGAATATTAGAATGTCTAATCAACCGTATGCTTCGTATTTAGGCAGCATCATATATGCCATATTATGTACTAGGCCTGATATCAGTTTCGCGATTACTGTAACCAGTAGATATCAGTCCAATCCAGACAAGTACCAGTGGATGACCATTAAACATATCCTAAAGTATCTTAAGAGTATTAAGGATAAGTTTTTGATTTATGGAGGAGAAGAACTGTAGGTTAATGGGTATATAGATTCGGATTTCCAATCGAATCCAGATGATAGAAAGTCTACATCAGGATTCGTATTTACTCTTAATGTAGGTGTATTTAGTTGGAAAAGTTCCAAACAGGGGTCCATAGTTGATTCCCCCACAGATGCGGAATATATTATAGCTTTTAAAGCTGCAAAAGAAGCTGTTTGTGTTAGGAATTTTATCACAGAGTTGGGAGTTGTCCCAAGTATCGAGAATTTGATTATGTTATACTGTGATAATACTAGAGTCATTACGCAAGTAAAGGAACCAATGGCGCATCAGAAATCAAAGCATGTGGAACGAAAGTATCACATTATTCAAGAGATTGTTTCACAAGGGGACATTATCGTGTGCATAGTACCGAGTGAAGATAATGTAGCAGACCCGCTTACCAAGGTTATTCCTCCTAAGTTATTTGATAAACATGTGGAGTCGATGGGTATGAGATACAATCGATATTGGCACTAGAGCAAGTGGGAGAATTTGTTAGGGTCGGTGCTCGGAACGCCAATTTTATATTGTATTTCTCTTTAAATACTTATATAAATATTTTATTATGAATAAAATAAATTATTTCTTTAATATAACATCTTTTATTATATGGTAAAGACGTAACAGACCTTAGAATGATTAGTTATAACATAGTTGTAAAAGCATCTTAATTTTCATTGAGTTGTATCATAACAATGTCATTCTTAAACAGTTCCCGGTCAATATTTACATTACTTGGTTAGTAAGTAAACCCGTGGAGACCGGTACGTGTTGTATATTGGAATCTAGGATTTCAATGGTTGATACTCAATGAACCATGAGTCTCGGAGACTCATATATACATGTAAGTGTTTATATCGGATAAACATTGAACGACTCACTGAAGATTCTTAATAGATGGTAACACCAACATCAATAAAAATCTTTTTGGGTGGAGTAGCATAGTGATTCTTTGACTTGAGATACCACTGTGGATATATGAGATATCCTCCATATTTTGATGGCAGTCACGTCACTGACCTATTTAGGTCAGACCTCCGCCTATTCGTTGAGTGTGGACTGATTCTCATGATATCCAATGTGTATCAAGAAATGATCTGTCAGTTCTGTGTACAGAATATACGTATTCAATATTGGGTTAGCGATCTGTTAAATCTATGGGCTCGTAGTACACTGTAGAAAAGAGTTCTAAGTGTTATTAAGAGATCATTAATTAATACGTCGACGATATTATACCTAAAGAGATTTGACGTTTATATATGTATCTCTAGTATAATCCAGATACCTATGACGAATGGATTATACGTATGCAATGATCTCGACTGGTATAGTTCAGCGAGTTTATCCATGGTCGTCATAATTTATAGGTCGATAAATTATGGACACGAAATTAGATTTAGTGACAGATATGAGTCTCACATAATGAAATATACTCGTAGAGCACTAAAGCAATAATTATAAATAATATTGAGTATTTATAAATCGTTTAACAGTTAAACGAATAAATACATGCAAATGAAATATTTCGGTAATTTCCTAATTAATATGTATTTGTATTTAATACATGATTTTATTAAATACACATTAATTAATTGTCAAATAAGATATTAGACAAATATCATAAATATATGTATTTTGATTATTTAATGTAAATATGATACGTATATATAGATATTTATATTTAAGTAATTATTTAATTATTTAATTGTTAAATTATTAAAGTAATTAAAATATAAATATCTAACCTTATGATTTAGTTCGGAAATGGATTAATATGATTGGTTTAACTTGTTGAAATACATTTAAAGTTGTATTGTACAAATTGAACAAGTAAACTAAGCTTATTTAATTAATAAAATTGAAACAAAAATCTAGATATTCACTTCCCTAATTTTCGGCCATGTGGAGAGGGATATAAAATGTTTTGTTTTCTTTTTCTTTCAATAGGTTAAGCTTCCAAAAAAATACATAAACAAAAGAGTTGAGAGAAAAAAGGCCAAGTGCTAAAAGAAAATCAAAAAAAACTTGGAGATTTGTAAGTTTTTTCAATTTTTCTTTAGATAGAAAAATATTTCTATTGTTCTTAGTTACAACATATGATGTGTAAATATTTTTCTACACTCTTAATTTTGTGTTGAGAAGTTTGGAAGCTTGAATGAAAGATATGTGCATGTAAATATTTTTCTACACTCATAAATGGTGTATAAGCACACTTTTGGTCATTAGATGACTTGGTTGTCATTTTAGAGTTGTTAGGCCACTCATTAATGACCTAGAATTGTTCTTGAGTTATTTCAAAGTGGTGAAGCTTGATTGGAGTCACAGAGATTGGATTAAAGTGGTGTATTCAATTAATTTTGGTTAATTTGGTTAATTGAAAAAATTAGGATTTATACGTGCTAGGCCTGGGGCTGGAATTGTGTCTGCCCCGTACGAAGCACATGTCGGATGTCTGGTAACTAGTCTCTATAATCGGATAAACATGACCTTGTCATTTTATCCCGATGACTGCAGTACATAAGAGTACTAGTACCGTATCCTACGTGACCATCATCTCCATATGACTGAAGTGATACTTCCGTCTTGACATCACACCCAACACACTACGATTCTCAATATACCCATCAAAGGCATACACAGAACATGTTAAAGCCCTGGATGACCAAAACCAAAGTATATTGATTGTCGCAAATACACCTACCCTGATTTCGGACTTCCATAGACACATAGTCATACTACCAATGGAATTCCGAGGGGGTCTATCCAGAGCGAAGCTGTTTCCCGTACCATCGGTAAAACACAACCTCCTATTACACTTGCAAGAGTATCATATACCCAAATATATGACAACTATGACGTTGTTCCCTCACAAATGCGCACAAGTGTAATACTAGTCTTTTACGCATTATCGATGTCCAATCTCAAAAATACTCTGACTATGGATATTTAATGATTTATCCTTCGTGGACTAATACTGTCTCATATCATTCTCAATCCAGGAACTTATCATAAGGACCTCCTATCATTTATACATCTTGGTGATCTAATCACAAATGATAAGAGAGCAATCTCTTTTGTCACATATAAATATATATATGGATATTTCTATTGTTCTTAGTTAATATATATATATATATATATAATATATATATATATATATCTGTGTGTGTGTGTGTGTGTGTGTGTCTGTCTGTGTGTTTGTGTGTGTGTGTGGTTGGAATTTTCTAAGCATCCCAAGATCATTTCAAGCATTGAAAATAAGTGCGAATACAATCAACGAAGTTGCGGAATACTTACATCGATCGGTTGAGCAACGCGGTGGACAACAAAAAATTCATTTTCTGCCTCCTCCAAGCTCGGCAATGAGCAATAATGGATCTCCAAGATTCGGCCATGTGTGGTCCTCCAAGAAATCTTCAAGCTCCCAGCTTACAAAATGGATTCCAAGCTCATGAAATTACTTCCCTATCACCTTAGGATAACTCTATGTGTGCTAGCACTAAGGAATATTGCTACAAAATTCCTTATCTTCTCCTTGTGTCTCACGGTCCAACCAGAAAACAGAAGAAAGATGGCATGTTGGCCGAGAGAGAAGAAGAGGAGCAATTTGGCTCCAAAATCGTGAAAAGAGAGAGAGAGATGGACGTGTTCGGTTGGTAGGAATAAGTGTATCTAATACACAAATTTTGAAAGTCAAATATCATTATTAAAATAATGTTAAATGTCTTTCAAGCCATCAAATGCTTTCCATCAACTTCCATTAACTCACATCAATCAATCAAATCAAGTGACAAGTTGTCACATCACTCAAAGTGACTAATGATTTGACGCTAGATGCGACTAATGATTTGATGCTTGATTTGACTTGCGTACCGCACTCAAATTCGAAATTCGAATGCGCTCGCAAACAATCCTGGGCTCGGGTTGGCTAATTCCAAATTAACGAATTTTCCGTTACGACGTAATTAAATGATTATGCCTAGCGAAATCACTATTCACGTCGCTAACGAATTAATTCTAAATTAATTCGTTCACCCGAATTAAAATCTAATTTTAATTCCGCGTCGAAATCCAATTTCATATAATATATCAGATATATTATTTTATCGATTAATTCCAAATTAATCGTTTTCTCTCTTTCTATGATATTTTATCCCAGATAAAATATCTCCGTAATTAATCCCAGATTAATTTTCTCTCTTATCTAATTAATCCCAGATTAATTAAAGTGTGAGTCATACATCATCGGTGAATCTTCGGGAAGCGACCCATGAGATCCCCGGATATGTTGGCAGTAAATTCGGTCGTCGGACTATCCGAACACGTAAGTACCTAGTACTACGTTTGTACCGATTTACAAGACAAGGTTGGCTTCTAGCAAAGCGCCATGCCTACCCAATTCTCCAGAAATATCCTTACAGGAATATAATGATCTATATCAGGCGTAGTATACGTAGTATTGCATATTTCGATTCAGTATCAGATGATCACGTGCTAGGCCAGGGGCTGGAATTGTGTCTGCCCCGTACGAAGCACATGTCGGATGTCTGGTAACTAGTCTCTATAATCGGATAAACATGACCTTGTCATTTTATCCCGATGACTGCAGTACATAAGAGTACTAGTACCGTATCCTACGTGACCATCATCTCCATATGAATGAAGTGATACTTCCGTCTTGACATCACACCCAACACACTACGATTCTCAATATACCCATCAAAGGCGTACACAGAACATGTTAAAGCCCTGGACGACCAAAACCAAAGTATATTGATTGTCGCAAGTATTAGCGGTGCAAGTCTCAGGTTAAGACCAAATACACCTACCCTGATTTCGGACTTCCATAGACACATAGTCATACTACCAATGGAATTCCGAGGGGGTCTATCCAGAGCGAAGCTGTTTCCCGTACCATCTGTAAAACACAACCTCCTTTTACACTTGCATGAGTATCATATACCCAAATATATGAGAACTATGCCGTTGTTCCCTCACAAACGCGCACAAGTGTAATACTAGTCTTTTACGCATTATCGATGTCCAATCTAAAAAATACTCTGACTATGGATATTTAATGATTTATCCTTCGTGGACTGATACTGTCTCATATCATTCTCAATCCAGGAACTTATCATAAGGACCTCATATCATTTATACATCTTGGTTATCTAATCACAAATGATAAGAGAGCAATCTCATTTGTCACATATATATATATGGATATTTCTATTGTTCTTAGTTAATATATATATATATATATATATATATATATGTGTGTGTGTGTGTTTTTCTGTGTGTGTGTGTGTGTGTGTGGTTGGAATTTTCTAAGCATCCCAAGATCATTTGAGGCATTGAAAATAAGTGCGAATACAATCAACGAAGTTGCGGAATACTTACATCGATCGGTTGAGCAACGCGGTGGACAACAAAAACTTCATTTTATGCCTCCTCCAAGCTCGGCAGTGAGCTGTAATGGATCTCCAAGATTCGGCCATGTGTGGTCCTCCAAGAAATCTTCAAGCTCCAAGCTTACAAAATGGATTCCAAGCTCATGAAATTAATTCCCTATCACCTTAGGATAACTCTATGTGTTCTAACACTAAGGAATATTGCTACAAAATTCCTTATCTTCTCCTTGTGTCTCACGGTCCAACCAGAAAACAGAAGAAAGATGGCATGTTGGCCGAGAGAGAAGAAGAGGAGCAATTTGGCTCCAAAATTGTGAAAAGAGAGAGAGAGATGGACGTGTTCGGTTGGTAGGAATAAGTGTATCTAATACACAAATTTTGAAAGTCAAATATCATTATTAAAATAATGTTAAATGTCTTTCAAGCCATCAAATGCTTTCCATCAACTTCCATTAACTCACATCAATCAATCAAATCAAGTGACAAGTTGTCACATCACTCAAAGTGACTAATGATTTGACGCTAGATGCGACTAATGATTTGAAGCTTGATTTGACTTGCGTACCGCACTCGAATTCGAAATGCGAATGCGCTCCCAAACAATCCTGGGCTCAGGTTGGCTAATTCCAAATTAATGAATTTTCCGTTGCGACGTTATTATATGATTATGCCTAGCGAAATCGCTATTCACATCGCTAACGAATTAATTCTAAATTAATTCGTTCGCCCGAATTAAAATCTAATTTTAATTCCGCGTCGAAATCCAATTTCGTATAATATATCAAATATATTATTTTATCGATTAATTCCAAATTAATCGTTTTCTCTCTTTCTATGATATTTTATCCCAGATAAAATATCTCCGTAATTAATCCCAGATTAATTCTCTCTTATCTAATTAATCCCAGATTAATTAAAGTGTGAGTCATACATCATCGGTGAATCTTCGGGAAGCGACCCATGAGATCCCCGGATATGTTGGCAGTAAATTCGGTCGTCGGACTATCCGAACACGTAAGTACCTAGTACTACGTTTGTACCGATTTACAAGACAAGGTTGGCTTCTAGCAAAGCGCCATGCCTACCCAATTCTCCAGAAATATCCTTACAGGAATATAGTGATCTATATCAGGCGTAGCATACGTAGTATTGCATATTTCGATCCTGTATCAGATGATCACGTGCTAGGCCTGGGGCTGGAATTGTGTCTGCCCCGTACGAAGCACATGTCGGATGTCTGGTAACTAGTCTCTATAATCGGATAAACATGACCTTGTCATTTTATCCCGATGACTGCAGTACATAAGAGTACTAGTACCGTATCCTACGTGACCATCATCTCCATATGACTGAAGTGATACTTCCGTCTTGACATCACACCCAACACACTACGATTCTAAATATACCCATCAAAGGCGTAAACAGAACATGTTAAAGCCCTGGACGACCAAAACCAAAGTATATTGATTGTCGCAAGTATTAGCGGTGCAAGTCTCAGGTTAAGACCAAATACACCTACCCTGATTTCGGACTTCCATAGACACATAGTCATACTACCAATGGAATTCCGAGGGGGTCTATCCAGAGCGAAGCTGTTTCCCGTACCATCGGTAAAACACAACCTCCTATTACACTTGCATGAGTATCATATACCCAAATATATGAGAACTATGCCGTTGTTCCCTCACAAACGCGCACAAGTGTAATACTAGTCTTTTACGCATTATCGATGTCCAATCTCAATAATACTCTGACTATGGATATTTAATGATTTATCCTTCGTGGACTGATATTATCTCATATCATTCTCAATCCAGGAACTTATCATAAGGACCTCCTATCATTTATACATCTTGATGATCTAATCACAAATGATAAGAGAGCAATCTCATTTGTCACATAGTTAATTTGTACAACAACACCATGATCTGTACAAATAGTGACGTTATGGGTCATAATTGTCCAACAATCTCCCACTTGGGGTATAGCTAGTCACTCGAGTGTCTAACACCCGAACTATGTACGGTTGGCTCAAATTGCTAAGAAAAGGTTTTCGTCAGTGGATTTGCATGATTATCATATGATGCGATTTATTCGATCATCACATCGCCATGATGTATGATCCGAACGAATCAGATTAATATCAAAGTATATATCTGGATCGTTGATGAGACCATTAATTCTTTAGCCTGTGATGTAGCCTAGCTCAGCTGCTAATAGAACTATATCTAATCTAATTAGATTTATTATCAACCCAAATGGCTTCTATTGCTGCCTCAGCTGCAGCAATAACCCACATTGGTTGTTTATTCGGTAACAATATCTTGTTTGGAATATTTCCAGCTCACTGTTTCGTTATTCAAACTTTATTGTACCGTTGTTGCGACTTATAGTCGTCTTTATCGGTTAGGAGACTTGCAGTAGTGATCCCAGTCACTTCAAGTTTCTTCTTCTCCATAGATTAAGACAGCATCCTTAGTTCTCTAAGATACTAATGGATGTTCTTAATATCAATCCAGTGACCATCATTAGGATTGGCCTGATTGTGACTCCATATGCTCAAAGCGTATGGGACACCAGGTCGCTTACATTTTTCAATGTACGAGTTCACGGAGAATTTTCATGAAAGCCAAGCTTTCACCGATTGTTTTATGGGAATATCATTTCCAAGAAATGACATGTCATCATTATTTATAGGACATTATTGTCAGTGCGCTCCCACTAACCTCCTTATATACACAAGAATCATTTTTGTTTGAATTAAATCATAAACCATTATGATTACATCAAAAATGATAATTCCAAGAACCTATGCTTGCCTCAATCCAAAACATGGATCGAATAACTTGCAAACCTTGTTTGCTTGTTATTGTATGACAAAACCGTCAGGATGTTGTAAACATCCTCCAAAAGGTTTCCTTTTCAGGAAAGCGATTTTCCCGTTAAGCTGTCATATTTCATAAATGAAACATGCATCATTAGCAAGCATTATCCAAATGGATTCATCATGGCTTCAGGTAAAAGATTTCATTGTAATCAACACAATGTTGATAATGATACCTTTTCGCTACAACCCTAGCTTAGTACGTTGGTATGTTGCCTTCCACGTATGTCTTCCTTGAAGACTTATATAGTACCAATAGGCACAATGACTTGCGGTACATCAACTAATGTCTAAACATAGTTGGTATACATGGAATCCATTTCGGATGTCATGCCATTTTTCCATAATAGGGAGTCGATACCCTGTATCACTTCCTCATACGTAGTTAGTTGGTATTCCTAAAAATGATTTACATCTTTATGAGGTGAGATCAGAAATCCATACCCCAGGTTGTTTTCTGACTCTCTCCGACATACACGGTTCTTGTGTATTCGAAGATTAATGGTATAGTTTCATCCTTGATGAACTATTTGTGTTCCATTAAGGAATCGGTGCCTTGAACAGTATTACTTCGATTTTCATCGAGTTTTACTATCCTCCCACTTACCACTGCATTTAGGTATTCCTCTTAGGAAGACCGCATGGTGAGCAACAATTAAATTGTTCTCTTGTGAGTTGTATAAGTAATATACTTTGGTATCCCTAGGATAACCTACAATTGGCACTTATCCGATTTGGATTTTAGTTTGGAATCATCCAAACATATGCCTAGCATACCCAAATATTCAGGAATGAGAAACCTAGTTTCTTTCCTGTTCATATCTAAAATGAGATCTGTCAAATAGATTTTATGGAACCTTATTCTAAATAAGTTCTGCACTGTTTATACGTATCCGTTGAAGGAAATGGTAGCTCAGAGCGACTCATGATTGACCTTATCATGTCTAACAAAATTTGGTTTATTCGTTCGGACACACTGTCAGATTGACGTGTTTCGGAAGGAGTCCTCTTTGAAAGAATAATATACTCTTTCAAGTATATTAGAAACTTATTGCTTAAGTATTTTCATCATGGTCTAACCGTGATGTTTTAACACTTTAGCTGATCTGTTTGTCTACTTCGTGTTGAAACTTTAAAAGTTTTATATTTGTGTTTCAAAAGAGACACATAACCATAACGCGATGCCACATCCGTAAAGGTCACAAAATAATCATATCCACCTCTAACCTAACTAGACATGGGCCCACTTGCTTCATTATTAACTAGGGCTAACAGATCTGTGGCATTTTCACTTTTACCAAGTAAATAGTGTTTTAGGCACTTTGCCCAATAAACTAGATTCGTAGACTTTATTTGATTGGAATCAAATCAGTCCTGGTACCCACTCTTCGAAAGTGTGGATATACGAGTCTTGTTTTAATGTGTCCCAGACAACAATGTCACTTATAAGTCTCTTAACTGATCAAATCAGTTTGAGCTATTTGTTTGTCATGTTATATGTTTGAGATTTATTTATATTCAAAATATAAATTCTGTTATTCACATCTAATGTGTTTATCTCAATATCATCTTTATATAATGAAACACTTTAGTGTTCTAGAATATAAAGGTACACCCGCAGCGGGTTATACACTGATATAGAGATAATGTTTCTAGTCAAACTAGTTATATTATAACAGTTTCCAAATTTAGGTACACACCCGAGGGTAGTTCCTAAAATTTAGTTATCTACGGTTGAAACAGCGACTTTCGTCCCGTTTCCAATTTGCAGATAAATCTCAATTTATGTTAGTGTCCTGCTCATAGCAGATTCTGAACACCAGTATATATTTATGTATCACACTAAGTATTTGAAATCTAATTTTAATACTAGTAGTGAACATATTTATGACAAACATATTTGAAGTCAGAGCCATGCCCGTCTTCAATTCCTTCAGCTTTGTCCAAACGGCAGTCATGCTTCCGCGATCCCGTTTGCCACAATTTAGGCAGACATTTTGGGATATGTTATTTATCTTCCCAGAAGATTATAATGATTTTGCCTTTGCCCTTTTTCACACTTAGAAGCATTCGGCCTAGCCTTGGCATTCTGGAATGTGGAAGTAAGATGCGCCTTGCGCTACTTGCCTTATTGCAAACTTTGACTCGTCTCCTTGAGAATAGTCATTAACTCTCCAAGAGTTTATTATTACAATATTTACTTCTAAAATCTAAGTATAGATTTATGAAGATCCTTCAATTTCAAATATCATACTATAAGGATCTAATCCTTAGTTCTGATTAAGAAATTAAGGAGTCTATTTGACAGTTTAATGGATTAAGCACTAAAGTTATCATCACATAAATCTTCCAAGGATTATGCTCTACTATTTGCTTAACTCTGGGCTTAGGCCTAATATGTTATTTTATCAAATAAAGTAACTTATTAGTTTTCAGGACTATCCTGAAGTTATATTCCCAATTTGAAAAATTAAAGTTATTTAAATACATTTTCCCTAGGATTATGTTTTAAATGTCAATCTTTCAATTATATCTTGATTCTAATAGTCCAACTATTTAATCAAAGATTTTCGGTACTATTTATTATAATGATTATTATAGTCCAACTATATAATCAACTATAATTGATTATTTGAATACAGTCCAACTGTTTATTAAAACAACGATTAAATATTAGTCCAACTAACATTTAATTTATTGACGAATGATATTTGATTTGAGCGCGTATGGCAAGTAATTAAATGAATATTGCAAATTTAATTCTTGCATCCCACTATTTTTCGACGAGCCTCTAACCCTCTATCGAGTACTCGGGAAACCGTGTTTCCTAGTGGGCTAGGATCTCGTTAAATATCACACAATCTTGACTTTGGCCAACAAATTGTATGATAATTAACTAGGTAGATCTCTAAGATCAATTGGATCCAATCCAATTCCTAGATCTAGTAGGGGAACATCCAAGTCCGAAACATATATCTTATATATGCCAATATATCCAATATATTACCTAACTTTTTTCCTCTTAATCAACTAAGCCTTGGCTTTGGCACAACAAACTTAGTGATCTCAGTTAAGTATGACCCATTGACCATGGAAAGCTTCAATCAATGTCGATGAACAAGAAGTGGTCTTGACTTTGGCCAACAAACCACAACTTGGACAAGACACTGATATGGAACAAAGCTCTCGTGATTCAAACACATCCGCAATGGACAAAGGCCTTGACTTTGGCCAACAAGCCAATGCCAGTCTTGGATCTTGAGTAAGAATCACTCAATGGAAGGAAAAACACTTAATATTTTGTGAAGGTTTTTCGCGTGCAAATTGGCAACCAATTTATTATCTTTGTTAAGGTCTCATCATCATACACCCTTAACATGCATTCTAAACACATAATAAAGCACGTATAAATAAATAATAATGATATGCGGATGGATACTTAACACATTGATCCTAGATCAAATCTCTCCATTTCCTCTCTTCTGCTAGCACATGTATTGCTTCTACCCGTTACACTACACTTCTAAAGAAACCTCATTTACATTGAGGGGAATAGGTGAGAAGAGAAATACACAGAGTTGAGAGGTAATAGGCTGGACACGAAGGTCCAATTAAATAAATTCCAAATTTATTACAACAATTTCTAAAATTGCTCTTCACATCTAATATCAATCTGATATACATTATTCATGCATCGCAACCATGTATTCACACAAGCATGTTATCAATCAATCTAATCCAATTAATTAATCTGATAATTAGTGACCATCCAATGTTCAAACAACGATTTGATTTTGCGCAAGTCAAACTCGTTTTTGCGAATAAGTACTCAAAGTACAAATTCTCGAATTAAATTAAACTACAAAATTAAATCCAATTCAATTTGTATTTAATAATAATTCGCTATTTAATTCCAAATTAAATACTACACTTTATTAATGAACTTTTACGACTTAAATTCCAAATTTAATCGTTACGGGTCTCAAAGCCCGATTAACGTCCAACGTTTATTTAATTAAAGTGCAATGGGCTTTTAATTAATTTCTTTAAGGCGTGGGCTTCGGCAACCAAAGCCCAATCAAGGAGTAACCCCATAAGCCTAGAAATCAATTTAGGCCCATTAGGCCCAATTAAATTAATTAAGGTCCATTAGTAGCATTTGGGCTTTATGGAAGCGGTTTTGGGCCCAATTGGATCCAACCAATTTAGCCTAAACCTAACTTGGTACAACCAAGCCCAATAAGCCCAATAACAACTTTAAAAGCCCAATTTCCAAAATTAAGCCCATTTAATTAAATTACAAAAAATCCAATTTCACAATTTAATTACATAAAGTGTATAACACAATTAATCACCCAAATCAATATTTCTAAAACATCAATTAGCCTAATTAATCATGCTTATTAATAACAAAACATGTCCAACACATTTATCAAAAAATCAAACCCAATACATGCTATATAGCTCTCGGTTTTTAGGGGATTTTATGTCCAAATCAAATTCAATCCAATTAAATCAAATTCAACATTAAATCAATAATTCCCAATTGATTCCAACTCATCCAATGAATAAAAATCAAAAAATTCCAAGACTATTAGGGCTCTATGTCTCTCGGCTAAGCTAAGATTTTGGGCAAAAAATGTTCCAAGCCATTTTTCTTGAAATTGATCCAATCAATCTTCAATTCAACAACATTTAAGCATATTAAATCATCCAATTTCATTAAATCATGCTCAAATACAATTTACCCAAATTTTAAGCCCTAAAATTTTCATGCTCAACCTTGCTCATAGATACCATTGTTGGAATTTTCTAAGCATCCCAAGATCATTTCAAGCATTGAAAATAAGTGCGAATACAATCAACGAAGTTGCGGAATACTTACATCGATCGGTTGAGCGACGTGGTGGACAACAAAAACTTCATTTTCTGCCTCCTCCAAGCTCGGCAGTGGGCTGTAATGGATCTCCAAGATTCGGCCATGTGTGGTCCTCCAAGAAATCTTCAAGCTCCAAGCTTACAAAATGGATTCCAAGCTCACGAAATTACTTCCCTATCACCTTAGGATAACTCTATGTGTGCTAGCACTAAGGAATATTGCTACAAAATTCCTTATCTTCTCCTTGTGTCTCACGATCCAACCAGAAAACAGAAGAAAGATGGCATGTTGGCCGAGAGAGAAGAAGAGGAGCATTTTGGCTCCAAAATCGTGAAAAGAGAGAGAGAGATGGATGTCTTCGGTTGGTAGGAATAAGTGTATCTAATACACAAATTTTGAAAGTCAAATATCATTATTAAAATAATGTTAAATGTCTTTCAAGCCATCAAATGCTTTCCGTCAACTTCCATCAACTCACATCAATCAATCAAATAAAGTGACAAGTTGTCACATCACTCAAAGTGACTAATGATTTGACGTTAGATGCGACTAATGATTTGACTTGCGTGCCGCACTCGAATTCGAAATGCAAATGCGCTTGCAAACAATCCTTGGCTCGGGTTCGCTAATTCCAAATTAACAAATTTTCCATTGCGACGTAATTAAATGATTATGCCTAGCAAAATCACTATTCACGTCGCTAACGAATTAATTCTAAATTAATTCGTTCGCCCGAATTAAAATTCTAATTTTAATTCCGCGTCGAAATCCAATTTCGTATAATATATAAATATATTATTTTATCGATTAATTTCAAATTAATCGTTTTCTCTCTTTCTATGATATTTTATCCCAAATAAAATATTCTCCGTAATTAATCCCAGATTAATTTTCTCTCTCATCTAATTAGTCCCAGATTAATTAAAGTGCGAGTCATACATCATCGGTGAATCTTCGGGAAGCGACCCATGAGATCCCCGGATATGTTGGCAGTAAATTCGGTCATCGGACTATCGAACACGTAAGTACCTAGTACTACGTTTGTACCGATTTACAAGACAAGGTTGGCTTCTAGCAAAGCGCCCAGCCTACCAATTCTCCAGAAATATCCTTACAGGAATATAGTGATCTATATCAGGCGTAGTATACGTAGTATTGCGTATTTCGATCCAGTATCGGATGATCACATGCTAGGCCTGGGGCTGGAATTGTGTCTGCCCCGTACGAAGCACGTGTCGGATGTCTGGTAACTAGTCTCTATAATCGGATAAACATGACCTTGTCATTTTATCCCGATGACTGCAATACATAAGAGTACTAGTACCGTATCCTACGTGACCATCATCCATATGACTGAAGTGATACTTCCGTCTTGACATCACACCCAACACACTACGATTCTCAATATACCCATCAGAGGCGTACACAGAACCTGTTAAAGCCCTGGACGACCAAAACCAAAGTATATTGATTGTCGCAAGTATTAGCGGTGCAAGTCTCAGGTTAAGACCAAATACACCTACCCTGATTTCGGACTTCCATAGACACATAGTCATACTACCAATGGAATTCCGAGGGGGTCTATCCAGAGCGAAGATGTTTCCCGTACCATCGGTAAAACACAACCTCCTATTACACTTGCATGAGTATCCTATACCCAAATATATGAGAACTATGCTGTTGTTCCCTCACAAACGCGCATAAGTGTAATACTAGTCTTTTACGCATTATTGATGTCCAATCTCGATAATACTCTGACTAGGGATATTTAATTATTTATCCTTCGTGGACTGATACTATCTCATATCATTCTCAATCCAGGAACTAATCATAAGGACCTCCTATCATTTATATATCTTGGTGATCTAATCACAAATGATAAAAGAGCAATCTCCTTTGTCACATAGTTAATTTGTACAACAACACCATGATCTGTATAAATAGTGACGCTATGGGTCATAATTGTCCAATATGTGTGTGTGTGTGTGTGTATTTTGATGTATATAAGATGTATAAATCATTTTGGTAGTGATTGTAAATCACCTAAACTTGTATTTGCCAAATTAGCACTAAAATGATCAAAATGTAAAAATTTGTCTAATTTTGGGGTTCTCGGCCAAATGGGGTATTTGGTGCAAAAATTTGATTTTTGGTGTTGAGTAAATTAATTTATTTTAATTACCAAAAAAATTAATTAAATCGAAAAAATTTGATTTTTCGTATTCCGCTGGCTTTACCCGATTATACCGTTAAAAAACCCAACAACACATACACACCAAACACATAAGTTGAAATAACATATAAACACGATGAAACACAAGCCACTCTTGGTCAGTGGTGAGCAAATCAAATTGGTAATAACCCATTAGCACTATTAACAAATACCCATCAAGATAATATAACAAATATGAAATTAATTTGCTACAGAATGAGTAAATTAGAGAACTTTGAACCTAGATGTTTCAGCATGATTAGTGAGAGTGAGCGGGAGTGAGAGACTGAGAGCTAGAGATATTGATTGATAGTTTGAGTCTTTGAGAGAGACAGAGTGATATCGAGAGATAGAGGAGTTTGAGGCAGAGAGAATTTGTCAATTTGAGATTTAAATTGCTTTAAAAAGACAAACCTTAAGAGAAATTTATTGTCTTTCACATCAGCGAGAGAATTAGGGATTAGGAGAGAGTGAGAAAAGAGAAAGTGAAAAGCATCTAATTTAAGTGAAATTAAAACGGATAAAAGATCGTTTCAAATCCGTCTTTAGTAGAGATGGATTTAAAAATCTGTCGCTCATTAGCGACAGAAATTTTTCATCGCTAATATCGTAGAATTAGCAATGAATATATTATATTGCAATTAGAGACGGATTTATCAATCCGTCGCTGATATGAAAATAAGCGACGGATTTTTAAATTCATCATTAATTACCGACGGATATATTCCATCATTAATTTTCATATATACTTTCTCACTTTTCGCTCCACATTGCGACTAAAATTCATGACAGAATTAATTTTTGTCTCTAATTTAGTTGTGTGGACGTTGGATTTCGTCCGAGGTCCACAATCGAGAATTTGTAGGGAGTGGGTACTAGCGATCCTGTAAAACAGAGGTAGAGTGAGTGGGAGTACTGCCCACCAATGTGGTGGGTGCTGGGGGCACTCCGACGCTCAAGTCAGTAGTGAAGACGAGCTGTAAATAATGGAGGAGCAAGGTTCAGGGTTATCTTGATACCTGTGAGCCGCCGTGAGGGCTATAGGTTGGCGGTTATGAGAGCTCTGGTGACAGAGAGTTGTGCTATGTGATGTTGGATCCTCTCCCTCATGCCATGAATTTTCTCTTTTATAGGCCCTCCTGACGAGGGGTCATTTAAATCTCTTCTACCCATTGGATGTGTTAATGATAGGGTTTATGACTGTAACTGCCGATTTAATGGAGTTCATAACTGTAGGCGTTTTCCCAATCTAATTACTAATGAATCTGTTGGCTTCCTGAACTGTTAAATTCGTGATGACGGGCTCTGGGCTAGTCTAGCCTCTCGGCCCAAAGCTGATTTCTCAAACTAGATCTGATGGGGGTCATTGGGGCTTTGGTTTCGTGATTGGCCCAAATAAGGAATGATGATTATGCCCTTGGGCCCAAATTTGGCCCATACAGTTTGTCCATTACTCTCTTAGTCAATGAATCCTTGGCTTGGAGAGTATTTGACGCACGTGTCGAGATTATAGGATGAAGGTGTACTTGAGCGTCGATGCTACCTATTGATTGAACCAAACGAATGTCAAGTTATGAACTTGACTCTACATGATCCATCGTGGATGTGTCCAGTCGAATGAGCTAGATAAAGGTCAGGATCATGAACTTGACTCTACAAGAGCCATTAGGGAAGTACCCAGTCGACTGAACTAGATGAAGGTCAGGATATATGTCATACGACATGTGTAATATATGTCTACAAATTGACTCGACATGAGTCCGTGGGGAGATGTCCCCGGTCGACTGAACTGGAAGAGGGTTCATGAGTTACTTTCACTCGACATGTCGTATAGACTGAGGGAAGTCCATGTCTAAATTTGACTCGACAAGAATCCATGGGGGATGTCCCCGATCGACTGAACCAAATGAGGGTTCAGGAGTTACTTTCACTCGACATGCCATATGGACTGTAGGAAGTCTATGTCTTCATTTGACTCGACATGAGTCCTTGGGGGATGTCCCCGGTCGACTGAACCAGATGAAGGTTCAGGAGTTACTTTCACTTGACATGCCGTATGGACTGTAGGAAGTCTATGTCTTCATTTGACTCGACATGAGTCCATGGGTCGACTGAACCAGATGAAGGTTCAGGAGTTACTTTCACTCGACATGCGTATGGATTGTAGGAAGTCTATGTCTTCGTTTGACTCGACATGAGTCCATCGGGGATGTCCCCGATCGACTGAACCAGATGAAGGTTCAGGAGTTACTTTCACTCGACATGCCGTATGGACTGTAGGAAGTCTATGTCTTCATTTGACTCGACATGAGTCCATAAGGGATGTCCCCGGTCGACTGAACCAGATGTAGGTTCAGGAGTTACTTTCACTCGACATGCCGTATGGACTGTAGGAAGTCTATGTCTTCATTTGACTCGACATGAGTCCAAGGGGGATGTCCTCAGTCGACTGAACCAGATGAAGGTCAGGATAAACCCCATACTATGGGTCGAAGAACCAGTGGAGTCTTCAATGTCGTTTGGACCAGATGAAGGTCTATGAAAGTCTTCACTCTACAGACCTGACGAAGTTCCATGAGTCTTTCCTTATCATACTACTAGACTTGGTGAAGGTCTATGAAGGTTATCACACATTCTCCTGATGAGGGTCCATGTGACTATGGTCGTATGGACCTGTCGAATGGACTTGATAAAAGTCCAAGAAGGTCATCACTTCTCACTCTGTAGTGTCGAATTGGAATGAAATCCTTAACAAGTGCCAAGCTTCACACGTGTAGTGTCGAATGAGATCCTTAACAAGTGTCAAGCTTCACACGTGTAGTGTCGAATGGGACAACTTCCTCATGCTGAGTCTCCATATATATAGTGTCGAGTGGGATATCCTTGCCAAGTCTGGTAATGTCGACTGGATATTATCACCTCATACATGTAGTGTCGAGTGGGATAATCAACAAGTGTCAAGCCACATATTGTATTGTCGACTGAGACACCAATAACAATTACCAAGCTATATGTTGTAATATCGACTGGGACATCCATAACAATTATCAAATTATATGTTGTAATGTCGGCTGGGACACCCATAACAAGTCCCAAACTATAAATTGTAATGTCAACTATAAAAAGTGCAAGTCATACCTGGTAATGTCGACTGGGATGTCCACGCCAAGTCTTCATTAGAGTATAGTCCATTTTGACATCCTCAACACGCCTAGTCTCCAAACATGTATTGTTGACTAGGATATCCACGCAAAGTCTTCATTCGGGTATTGTCGACTGAGACATCTTCCTTATGCCAAGTATATCTCTTCATCATATGGGGTGAATGGTAGGAAAAATGGTTCCACTGAAGGGACGCGCCTTGTTCCTGATGAGGGTCCATGAGACTATGGTCGAATGGAGTCTAGAGTCGATGGAAATCCATTCATGTAATGTGAAGAATATAATTATCTTCTCATTTCACCTGAAAGAGACGACTATCTAACCATGTAGTATGAAGTTGAAGGCAATCCATGCATGTCATATGGAGAAGATGAAAATCCTTCAGTCGTCTCAATATGGTGAGTCATTCAATGTCGTATGGAAATGATAACAATTCTTCTATGTAGCCAGATGGCCATCCATCTTATCGTATGGAGAATATGATATTCTTTCCATGTAGTCTGGAGTGGATGACATTACTAGAGAATACTTCTTAGTCGGTTGGGTATGCTGGAAGAATATGAGGGTATTCTCATGTCGAATGGAAAAAGTATATCGATTGGGTCTGATGATTTTTTATGTGGTCGATTGGAGCAAATGGGTTTCTCCCTAAGTTGTAGTTTTGTGAAGGTCATTTTCTTTTAAAGTTACCAATGAATATTGTTTAGGAAGCTATGATTTCCCCAAAGCAACAATAGATGGCTTCTGGCCCCTTTTTTTTTTATCTAATTACATCAGGTGATATCTTATTGAGAAGTATTACTAGCACATCATTTATTATGTCGCTTGGGAGAATTCAAACTTCTTTCATTGTCATGGTTGGTGGAGCTTCTTCTCTTATTGTTCCTCTTATCTTCCTCCCACCTAATCTCAATGTGGGCTCGAGTCATGGCTTGATCAATAGTGTAGCATCGAAATTTGGTGAGCTTTTTGTAGAGTTTACTTTCTGAAAGTAATCCATTTCTAAATACTTCCACTGCAGTAGGCTGATAGAGATCTGGGATTGTTATACTCTCTTTATTGAAGCGAGCCACGTAGCTTCGCAAGGACTCCCCTCTCTGTTGTTGGATGGCATTAAGGTCATTGGTGGTCTTATCAAGCTTGAAAGAACTTGCGAAATGCTCCATAAATTTGTCTGCAAGCTGTTGGTAAGACTCAATGGATCTATATGGGAGATTGATAAACCAGGTGAGGGCAGGACCAGCTAATGTTTCTCCAAATCCTCTGCACATACCAGCTTCCCATTGATGAGGAGCCAGACCCGTTGATAACATCTTGTATTTGTAATGGACAACATGGTCGTCTGGGTCAGTTGATCCATCATACATCTTCATATCTGGATGACTGAACTTCCTTGGTAGCTCAATGGAAGTGATGGTCTCCAAAAATGGTGTATCTGAGATTGTGCCAGCTCGGCTTTTTCTCACTGGTAGTCTGACACTAAGTAGGTTGGAGAGAATTACATCTTTGAACTCTTTCATTTCCTTACGCATGGTGGAGGCAACTTGTCGTGCTTGGTCTGTTGGGGAGATATGTCGACTTCTTTCTTGATTTGGTAGATTGTTGTCCAATGTAGGATTCTCGCTTGCCACATTGTTGAATGCCCCCAGGAGATTGGTGGGGATTGTAGGATTGATGGGATGGTCTGGAGAATTAGGTTGTTGGGAGGTTGAAGAGATTTGCTCCAGTTTCTTCTGTAGGGTTATATTGGAGCTTCGCATGGCTTGACTCTCTTCTTCTAAGGTGCGTAATCATTCTTGGAGTATGATCAGATGCGTAGTCATAGGATCTGGTGTCTGCTCACTGCCAGAAGCCATGGTTGTCTGTGTTTTAGGAACCGAAGACTGAGAGATCTTTGTCTGCTATGAATCGCTAAGGGCCACGGTGGGCGCCAAATTGTGGACGTTGGATTTCGCCCGAGGTCCACAATCGAGGATTTGTAGGGAGTGGGCACTAGCGATCCTGCAAAACAGAGGTAGAGTGAGCGGGAGTACTGCCCACCGGTGTGGTGGGTGCCGGGGGTACTCTGACACTCAAGTCAGTAGTAAAGACGAGCTGTAAATAATGGAGGAGCAAGGTTCAAGGTTACCTTGATACCTGTGAGCCGCCGTGAGGGCAATAGGTTGGCGGTTATAAGAGCTCTGGTGACAGAGAGTTATGATGTGTGATGTTGGATCCTCTCCCTCATTCCATGACTGTTCTCTTTTATAGGCCCTCCTGACGATGGGTCATTTAAATCTCTTCTACCCATTGGATGTGTTAATGATAGGGTTTATGACTGTAACTGCCGATTTAATGGAGTTCATTACTGTAGGCGTTTTCCCAATCTAATTACTCATGAATCCGTTGGCTTCTTGAACTGTTAAATACGTGATGATGGTCTCTGGGCTAGTCTGGCCTCTCGGCCGAAAGCTGATTTCTCAAACTAGATCTGATGTTGGTCCTTGGTGCTTTGGTTTCGTGATTGGCCCAAAGGCGGAATGACGGTTATGCCCTTGGGCCCAAATTTGGACCGTACAAGTCGCAAATTCATCGCTATCCTGTCGATGATTTCCCGCGATTTTACTAGGGTTGAGCACGGTTCCGGTTCTACCCGGAACCGGTTGGAACCAGACCAATTTTTTGGGTTTGGAATCGGAACCGATTGTAACCGGTCCGATTCCGGTTCCAAATTGAAGGAACTGATTTTAATCAATCCAGTTTCGGTTCCAAAATGGTTGGAACCGGAACCGAATTTTGGAACCGGAATCGGAACCTGTTTTGGGAACCGAATTTCGGAACCGGAATCAGGAACTTTTTTGGGAACCGAATTTCAAAACTAGAACCGGAACCTGTTTTGGGAACCGAATTTAGAATCAATTTCGGAACCAAATTAACATCCAATTTAAACCAAATTTCATAACCATTTTTAAAACCCAATTTAAACCAAATTTCATAACCCAAATTAAAGCCCAATTTAAACCTAAACCAATTAAAGCCTAATTTAAACATAGGCACTTCCTATAAGAATATTATGTATTGAGTCCAAAATATTATGCAATATGCTGTTTTATTTATTATTTTATTTTTGTATGGACAGTTGTCAATAATATTATGTAATATTCAAGTGTGAGAAATAATTGTATTTTCAAAGTTTGACAATAAAAAATAAATAGGGTAAATCAGAACCGGACCCGAACTAAATTGGAACCTATTAATAGGTTACCCTATTTAATTGGGTGGGTTCCGGTTCCACGCGGAACTGAATTGGAACCGATTAATAGGGTACCCTATTTAATTGGGTAGGTTCCGGTTCCACGTGGAACCAAATTGGAACCGATTAATAGGGTACCCTATTTAATTTGGTAGGTTCCAGTTCCACTTAATTAGGAATCGATTTTTTCCGGGTAGGTTCCAGTTCCACGCGGAACCGGAACCGAAATCGATTTTGTTCACCCCTAGATTTTACTTGCGCCATTGTTAGGTATGGAATTTGTTTCCATCGCTAAATTCCATAGTTAATGTTGTTATCCATTTCAATTCCATCACTATTCTGTTTTTAAATCTTGAAACGGAATATTCTGTCTTTAAATTCCGTCGCTAAAACGGTAATTTCTGGTAGTGTTCTTCTTTTTTTAAGTTATGGATTCTTCAGCAACTCTTAGTGGCAGTGCCCAAATTGTCCCAAAACAATGTGAAAACAACATTTTAGTTTGTCTAAAGTTATGTATTTCAAGGGATGCTAATGAGATTATCAGTGCAGGTTATATTATATTTCCCCGTGTGGGAGAAAAGTAATTAATGGACCACATCGTAGAAAATGACAACTCAATTATTAATATAAATTTTGTTTGCCCTTATTGGAAAAAAAAGTTTATTAAGATTAATTTTTATTTTTTATTAGTTTAGAGTATAAATTTATTATTGGGTATGGGAAACAAGAGGTTGTGGAGCTACCACTTGGAAGTTTAATTTTTATTTTTTTACTGGATTTGCAATTCTTGTGATGTTGGGATTCAGTTATTGTTTCAATTTTTTTTTTTTTCCTGTGGATAGCTGAGGTGTTAATTGTGACGTCCCCTGATGAATCCCAAATAAATTAGTCCAATTCTGAAACATAATATATCATTATTTTATTTTTGACATAAATTCAATATCAAAGTAGTTGAGGAGACTAACCACTTATAAAGTCATCAATAGTGCCCGTCCCAAACAATATCCCATATTACATTAACTTTTTCAAATGATTAAATACTCCTTCCAAACAAAAGTAGAAAATATAAATTTACTAACGTAACTGACACTACAAAAGACAATATTGTTTCTATTCATAAATTCCGACGGATTTTTTTTTTTTTTTAAAAAAACATAAAATTAATGGCACCATTATCTATCGACATATTTATTCATGAATATTTATCAGTAATTAAGGGACCGACCAGCTTATGGCTCCGGAACCTAATATCAGGGAGTATCAACAGCTTCTCCCAACTAAGGAAATCATTTGTGCGCCATTTCAAATGGACATGCGCATCAAGAAAGACAGTCTGATCGTTGAGGATGATTACACAGCAGCGTGATGAGTCACTGAAGAATTTTTTGGATAGATATCATAGTTTGGTATTAGAAGTAGGGGCGTATGAGTCCCTAGAAACGTTGGAGAGTTTTAAAGGGGCCTTAAGAGTCTGAAGATTGTTTCGGGAAGTTTCAGACTATGCAACAACTTTAGAACAGGCCAGGAGGTTTGTGTTGTTAGAGAAGGATGAGAAGATAACCCAATGAGCTCGGGAAAAGAAAGAGTCGAGGTAAGAAACCTGTCGGGACGGTGGCGGCAGATGGAGGGGATTGGGCCTAATAAAGTAGGAGTTTAGTCCCGTAACTCAGGGCAACCCGAATACCCGAGAGGGGTTTCATCTTACACAATCCTCAACAACCCATTATTTCAGATAGCTAAGGAAATACAAGACAAAGGGCTGCTAACAGAGCCGACTCGATAAGGTTCCCGACAGAGAAGAGGGACAACATGGCGTATTGCTCTAATCACAATACAATGGGACATGCCACTGAGAGCTGCATAGATTTGCAAGAGCAGGTTGAAAACCTGGTCATAAATGGATACCTCCAGGAATGCATCGACCACAATGCTTTGAGGGCGAGACGGTGCTGGTAGCTTAGATCATCAGGTTGGGTGCCTATCACTTAGAGCAGCTGAATGACACTTGGCTCAGGAAGCCATGGAACGTGGAGGTGTAGCGGGAGCGCTGTCGATAGAACCTCTCTTATAATTACCCACAAAGAGTTGTAAGATGGGCCGTAAATCCTTGAAATGCAAGTAAAAAAATTTCGTTGTTTATAAATTACTTGTACATTTACATGTCTATTATTTATTTAAACGGGTATACTTGATTGGTATTTATTCATGATTGGCATAAACAATATGTGCAATGAGATATGTGAAACACAAGTATCCTCGTGGTATACCATCAACAAGTGACACGGGGCCGAAACATCAATACATGTTGACTTGCACCTCTTCGACATCATTAAAAAAGTACAAAACGATGCGCGGAAAGTGCACACCCTCGCAAAACACCAGTCCTAATGGTTTATCTCAATATATTCTATTATATGGTAAAGACGTAAAAAACCTTAAAATGAATAGTTGTGACGTAATTGCAAAAGCTTCACAATTTTTACTGAGAAATATCACAATAGAATTCATTTTTTAATTGTTCATAGTCAATGTTTACAACTTGGTCAGTTAGTAAACCCGTGAGACCGGTACGTGTCGTATATTAGAATTGTTCTAATGGTTTATCTCAGTAAACCATGAGTCTTGGGAGACTCATATAGACACGTAGGTATTTATTGGATAAATAATGAACGACTCATTCGAAGATTCATGATAAATGGTACACCAACGTCAATAGGAATCTTTACGAGTCGAATAACATATTAGCTCCTTTGACTTATGATTCCATTGTGGATAATCCTCCGTACTTTGATGACAGTCACGTCAATAATCTTTTAAGATCAGACCTCCGCCTGTTCTTCGGGTATAAACTGATACTCACGATATCATGTGATGTATCAGAGAGGATCTGTCAGTCTCATGTACGAGATTTAGGTGTCCAATTTTTGATTCGTTGAAATCCTTGGCCGATGTATGATTCAGAAACGAGTTCCGAATATTTATTAAAGAATCATAATTATGTCGCGACACAAGAATTGTTCATAGCGGAGATTTGATGTTTAATTAAGAAAAGTGGAGCTTGGAATTAAGGTAATAAAAAGTTCCCAATTTCTAATTTCTTGGTTTTTGTTTCTAAAGCATTAAAATATGTATTAGATATGTATTTTTCATGACTTAAAAATATATGTATCTTGGATATGTATATGGATCAAAAAGTTTGATGTTGATTGGTTAATAACCTTAATAGTTTTCCTTATTAGCTTGTGTTTTAAGATTAATTAGGAAATTAATCTCAAAATTTAAAATTTCCATTCTAGAGTGATGTTACCACTCTAATATTTGCTAGAATTTTTCTTGAGGCTTTATGTTGTGGTGATTAAATTTTGGTGAAAATTAATTAGATTAATTTGTGAATAAATTGAATTTAGGCATGAAAAATGGAGAAAATAATAAACTGGATCAGATCTGATTTGGTCCCTAAAAACAGAATATTTTTCGTGGAAAAGTATGTTATTTGGATGATTTTGGATGTGTATTAGGTGGTGGATTAATTCCGGAAATCGTTCTGGGGCGAATACGCGAGAAAACAGTGAAATTCGCGTTGAAACGGGCTTGTTGAGTCGCAACTGTGAACTTAGCGAACTGGGCACTGTTCGGGAAGCCCAATGGCTGACCGAACACTGCCGAAGTGACTGGGTTGCCCCGGCTCAGCTGTTGGTCAACCGGTTTTACCATTTGCCGGTTACGCGAGGTATTTTTCGAAAAATATTTTCATAAAATAGTTCGTCGTGTAATGAAATATATTATGTTATTAAATGTTAATAAATAATATATTTAAATTTATTTTGGTGAATTAAAATATTTGATATTTATTAATTCTCTCGGAAATTTTTTTAAATGTTTAAAAATAATTTATGCCCTTCCACCGCGCCCCTCCGCTGCGCATACTCCAACAAAATGGTATCAGAGCGTCTGATCCCACATCCAAAATAATTTTTTCATGCCTTAAATATTTGATATTTAATTCAGTTTATTTTATACATGCTTGAGAATTAATTGATTGGATCAATTAGATTGGTTGTTTGACAGTTTTATAAAATCCTCATAATAAGGCTTTATGTTTTGTGAGTGTATTGTACACTAATGGGTCTGTCTCGTCAATACGGATGTAAATTTTTTTCCTGATACCGTGGTGGTGTTTGCCAAAGCAGTGCAGCTATGGTTAATGGAAATTTATTTATACCGGTAAAACTTATTTGATAAGAAATAAGTTCGAGCGAAAGTGCATACCAATAGACGCCAAAGCAGTAAGGTAGTGCATAAGTACCTTGGGTATGTTCATTGACAAGTATTGCCTTGAATACGCCACATCCAATAGATGCCAAAGCAGTGAGGATCAGAAACGGTTCAGGGCCTATTTTAAATTGTCACATTGGATGTGATTGGTAATTGTTACCTACTTTCAAATATATTTGGACACAATGTGCCAAAGCTGTGTGTTTAAATCTATTTATGAGGTCTACTTCCTGGTATATAATTTAATTTAATTATTGAATTCTCATATTTTATTTGGAGATTGTCAATTTATGTAAAATAGTGAAAGGGGATCCTTATATTAAAAATCCATGATATGTTGGATGTTTTGTGATATTGATGAAATTACTTTTATATGCTAACTCATGTTTCTTTTGTTAAGTTTGTGATGGCAGCTACTACTTCCTCTAATCCGTTTGCACGTGTCTTGGGCGCGAACAAACTAACTAGTCCTGAGAACTTTAGTGAATGGAAATTAGATCTTAAAATAGCCTTGAGATCGGAGAAGTTGGGTTATGTGCTGGATAATCCAGTGCCGCTGGATATTGCACCGGAGTCCGCACCTGAAGAGAGTGAGATATTTCAAAAATGGAGAGATGATGATCTGAGATTCAGGTCACTCATTATTTGTACTATGTCTTCTAATCTAAATAGGCAATATGATGATATGTCTAACTCTTATAGCATTATAACTCAGCTTCGGGAGCTATTTCTAAACCAGGAGTAGATCCTAGTGTACAAAATCTCTATGGAATTGTTCCACGCTCGTTTGGCTGATGGCAAGCCAGTGAGTCCACATGTCCTGCACATGATGGATCTCATTGAACAACAAGGAAGAACTTGGAAATTTTGTGGCAAAATTTCCAAAGCTAGCACTTAAAGGAGTCATTCAAATGTGATAGGGAAACAAACTCATGAGCATGGAATCATTCACAAAGCTTGGAGCTTGAAGATCCACACACCAAGGGGTTGACAGAAACACACAAAGAGGAAAAGCTTGGACCAGAAATTTTTGTTGTCTTCGTATCGCAAAAGCCGATCAAAGTGAGTATTTCCGCTACTTTACTTTGATGTATTCGCACATTTCATTGCTTAATTTGATCTTGGTTTGACCTAGAAAACCCAACACCTATAAGTCACACTGCTCATAGTGATTTTTCTTACTTTGTAACATTTACCGATGATTTGTCACGGCATGGTATGTTTATTTGATGAAACATAAATCAGAAACCTTTGAAAAGTTCAAAGAATTTTGAAACGAAGTAGAAAAAACTGGTAAATTCATCAAATGCCTTCGATCAGATCGAGGCGGTGAATATATGAGTAGTGAATTTACCAAGTATCTTAAAGAGAATGAGATTCTCGCTCAATATACTCATTCGGGTACTCCACAGCACAATGGAGTATCTGAAATGAGAAATCAAACTTTATTGGATATGGTCCGATCTATGTTGATTTTTACAGATCTACCTTACTTTTTACGGGGGTATGCTCTTCTTACTGCTGCACATCTGTTGAATATGGTTCCCTCTAAAGTTGTTCCTACTACTTCATATGAGATATGGGTTGGTAGGAAACCAAACCTTAATTATATTAAGGGTTGGGATTGTCCCGCATACGTCAAGGTGATGCAGCAGGATAAACTTTTACCTCGAGGGTGAAAAGTTAGGTTTGTTGGATATCCTTCGAATTCTAAAGGATATCAATTCTATGAACCCAAGCATCGAAATGTGTTTGTAGCTCATTTTTCCAAATTTCTTGAAGAAGAATTTTTGACAAAAGGTGGTAATCATAGAAGGGTTGAACTTGATGAAGTCCAATCTATAGATGACAGAATGATAGAGGAATCACAGGTTCAGACAGAAGCAGAACCTTTTAGTTCCACTCTCCGTACGTCTACTAGGATATCGAGACCTCCTGAGCGCTTGTATTTGATACAAGACAAGAGTCTCAAAGTGCTCCTTATTGAGGAGACTGGTCCATATACCTACAGATAAGCAATGTTAGACATTGATTCCGCTAAATGGTAGGAAGCCATGAATTCTGAAATGGACTATATGCATCAAAATCAAGTATGGGATTTGGTTCCGCTTCCTGAGGGTATTATTCTTGTAGGTTGTAAATGAGTTTACAAAAGGAAGCGAGGGTCTGATGGGAAGTTTGAAACCTTCAAAGCCCGACTGGTTGCTAAAGGTTACACTCAAAGGCTAGGTGTGTACTATGATGAAACCTTTTCACCAATAGCAATGCTAAAGTTTATTAGGATTTTATTAGTTATTGATGCTTACCATGATTATGATATTTGGAAAATGGATGTCAAAATGGCTTTTCTTAATGGATTTCTTTATGAAGAAATCTATATGGAACAATCAGAGAATTTTTTCTCTAGCCAAAATTCTGGCATGGTATGTAAGCTTAAGAAGTCCATTTATGGACTTAAACAAGCTTCGCGGAGTTGGACTCTTCATTTTGATGAAGTAATTAGATTGTCTGGTTTTCTCGAAAATGAAGAAGAACCTTGTGTTTATAAGAAGTTTAGTGGGAGTATGATAGTGTTTTTGGTGCTTTATGTTGACGACATCTTGATCGTTGGAAATGATCTTGGAATGATGCAGGGTGTTAAAGCATATCTCTGTAAAAAAAACTTCTCCATGAAAGACTTGGGTGAAGCTTCCTATATACTTGGTATAAAACTCTATAGAGATAGAGAAATGAAGTTGATTGGGTTATCTTCATCTTCTTACATAGATAAGATCCTTGAAATATACAACTTTAGCAATTGTAAAATTGCTAATATACCTTTTCGACATGGCATTCATGTTTCAAAGAAGAAGTGTCCTCAGACGGAAGATGAAAAGGCTAGAATGTCTAGTCAACCTTATACATCATGCTTGGGAAGCATCATGTATGTCACGTTATGTACGAGACCTGATATCAGTCATGCAGTAAGCGTTACTAGCAAATATCAGTCAAATCTAGGTAACGACCATTGGATGACCGTTAAACATATCCTAAAGTATCTAAAAGGTATTAAGGATAATTTTCTTATTTATGGAAAATGTGATTTACAAATAAGAGGATATACAGATTCTGGCTTTCAATCAGATCCTGATGATAGAAAGTCTACCTCAGGTTTTGTATTTACTGTTAATGATGTTGCAGTTAGTTGGAAGTGTTCCAAACAATGATCAACAGCTGATTCCACCACTGAGGCAGAATATATTGCGGCATCAGATGCTGTAAAGGGAGCTGTATGGATTAGAAAATTTATCACTGAATTGGGAGTTGTCCCAAGCATCGAGGATTCGATCCCGTTGTTCTGTGATATTGTGGTGTCGTTGCAGAGGCAAAAGTATCGAGAGCGCATCGGAAATCGAAACATGTGGAACGAAAGTATCACATTATTCTTGAGATCATCGCTCGAGGAGATGTTGCCATATGCAAGATATCTGGAGAGGACAACATAGCAGACCCACTTACGAAAGTCTTGCCTCCGAGACTATATGATAGACATGTAAAGGCGATGGGTATTAGATACCATCAAATTTGGTACTAGAGCAAGTGAGAGAAAATATTGGAGTTGGTGTTCGGTGCGCCAAATTTTGTTGTATTTATTGTAAATACGATGTACATTTTATTTTATTATGAATAAAATTGTGAAATTTTCATCAATATATTCTATTATATGGTAAAGGAGTAAAAGACCTTAGAATGAACAGTGGTGACATAATTGCAAATGTGCCGCAATTTTTACTGAGAAATGTCAAAATACAATTCATTCTTTAATTATTCATAGTCAAGGTTTACATACTTGGTCAGTTAGTAAACTCATGAGACCGGTACGTGTCGTATATTAGAATTGTTCTAACGGTTTATTTCAGTAAATCATGAGTCTTGGGAGACTCATATAGACACGTAGGTATTTATTGGATAAATATTGAACGACTCATTCGAAGATTCTTGATAGATGGTACACCAACGTTAATAGGAATCTTTATTAGTCGAATAGCATATTAGCTCCTTTGACTTGTGATACCACTGTGGATATGTGAGGTATCCTCCGTACTTTGATGACAGTCATGTCAACAATCTTTTAATATCAGACCTCTGCTTGTTCGTCGGGTATAGACTGATACTCATGATATCATATGATGTATCCAGAGAGGATTTGTCAGTCCCGTGTACGGGATTTAGGTGTCCAATTTTTGATTCTTTGAAATCCTTGGCCGAGATATGATTCGGAAACGAGTTCCGAATATTTATTGAAGAATCATAATTATGTCGCGACACAAGAATTGTTCATAGCGGGGATTTGACGTTTAATCTATATCTCCGGAACAATTCGGATAACCTATGACAGAAGGATTATATATATGCAATGACTTCTACTTGGATGATTCAACTCGATTATCTATGGTCATCGTAATTTGTGAGTGGATAAATTACAGACATGGAAATGGTTTCCGTGACAGATAAACTTGAACCTAGAGAGTCTCACAATATAAAGTGTTCTCGTTGAGCACTTGGGCAATTAATTATGGATAATTCGGATTATTCATAATTTACACATGCGTATTAAATATTGTGTATTTGTATAAGATACATAATTTAGATTAGATACACATTATTAACCAATTGGATTTTGACACTTATTTTATTATTATTATGAATTAATTAATTGTTAATTAATTATTAATAATGATAAAATGGAAGAATATTCTTGAATATTATTCCATAATAATATTTTGTCTTTTGGTTAATTAGATAAATAACTTAATTAATTAGTTAATTAATTTGTTTATTTAGATAAAAATATTATTGGAATATTCTTATTTAAATGGAAAATTATGATTTGCTAATCCATGAGTTTTGAACACATGGATTTCTTTGAAAAAAAATCAAAGTAATTACTTTTTGATAAGATCAAATTTGTGACAAAATAATTGGGCCAATTGTTAAAGCAATTTTGACCAAAAATTGCTAGAAAATTCGGCCATGTAGGGTTTTAGTATAAAATGAAATTGTTTTATTTTGTTCAAAATCTAATCACTTCTCATGTGTTGAAAACAAAAGGAAAAGAGGGGTTAGGGTTTGAGAATTAATCAACCAACACCAAAGGAGAAGAAATTAAGAAAAGTGGAGCTTGGAATTAAGGTAATAAAAAGTTCCCAATTTCTAATTTCTTGGTTTTTGTTTCTAAAGCATTAAAATACGTATTAGATATGTATTTGGCATGACTTAAAAATATATGTATCTTGGATATGTATATGGATCAAAAATTTTGATGTTGATTGGTTAATAACCTTAATAATTTTCCTTATTAGCATGTGTTTTAAGATTAATTAGGGAATTAATCTCAAAATTTAAAATTGTCATTCTCGAGTGATGTTACCACTCTAATATTGCCTAGAATTGTTCTTGAGGCTTTATGTTGTGCTGATTAAATTTTGGTGAAAATTAATTAGATTCATTTGTGAATAAATTGAATTTAGGCTTGAAAAATGAAGAAAATAATAAACTGGATCAGATCTGATTTGGTCCCTTAAAACATAATATTTTCATGGAAAAGTATGTTATTTTGATGATTTTGGATGTGTATTGGGTGGTGGATTAATTCCAGAAATTGTTCCGGGGAGAAAACGCGAGAAAACTGTGAAATTCACCTCGAAACGGGCTTGTTGAGTTGCGGTTGTAAACCCAGCAAACTGGGCACTGGGCTGACCGAACATTGCCGAAGTGACTGGGTTGCCCCGGCTCAGCCGTTGGTCAACCAGTTTGACCGTTTTCCAGTTACGCGTAGTATTTATCGAAAAATATTTTCGTAAAATAATTCATCATGTAACGAAATATATTATGTTATTAAATATTAATAAATAATATATTTAAATTTATTTGGGTGAATTAAAAATATTTTATATTTATGAATTCTCTCGGAAATTTTTTTTAAATATTTAAAAATCATTTTCGCCCCTCCACTGCTCATACCCCAACACTTGATGGATTTGATGGGCATTTAATGACGCTGTCATTCTTTTTTTTTATCCCTAAGGGCGTTTCAAAACCCTAGGGGTATCTTCTAAAAGGCAGTATAGGAAAATAAAATCTTCATAAAGGGAATCTTTGGCAACACATGGAGTAACATGTCCCGAGAAACACAAACCTAAGGAAGGTTGAGATATGGATACCACAGCCCGAACACATTGGTTCGGTCTTACCTCCGAGTACCACCATCTTTTATTAAAGTTCTCAGCATCAACTCACGAATTTGTTGATACCGAGAACTATGAGACATATATTGATGGTGGTTTTTTAACCTGGGGAAGATTCAAATGTTGATGAGGGACAGAAATGGTAGTCTACTTAGCCAAAAATGGATAATGGGGGCCTAAGGGCTCAGAGAAATAGACAGAATTTGACAGAAGGACCCGACCTCATTATACGGAGGGGTTCATGGAAGAGCTGAGTGTGTTGATGATGAAGCAGGTCAGTACGCTGACCCGACCTAGAGAAGAAGTGTTGGATTTGCGTTCATTTGAGTATTTGTGGAAACCAACCCAATGAGGTCCATGCTTAGCAACCCGACCTGGTTGAAGAGGTTAGAATGAGTTTTGACCAATATCATCCACCTCGTTATGCTGACCCCAGAAATGAATATGGGATTACAGATCAATCTGCGCTTGAGTCAAGTGACATATGCCCTATAGTGGGGAGATACCATTTTAGAAGGCTAATGATGGTAATGGGAAGCAGTGGTTCACCTTGAAAGTAGCCCCTACCAGCCTCCATAAGGCAGTGTAGTGGCAGGGAAGTGGCAGAGAAAAGGTCGCCATAGGCCGGTGCAGTGATAGGGAAAATGACTAATTTGATTGGCCGAATTGTGGATAGTTTAGGAGAGTTGTTACTCTAATGATGACAGAGTGACATGAGCTGGCGTCATTGGCGGTGGAATAGTGGAATTGGAAACCTATATGAAGAGGTTGAAGTCCCAGATCCTAACTTAACGTCTATCTAACTATTGGGCCTTGACCCTCTGCGAACTTGATGATTGTGATGTTAATGACTACTGTCGGGTCCCATCTTCTTCAAAACTCGTCCTCCACATACATGGACTGGAAATGCCTGAAAAAATGAAAATGAATTGAGTGAGTCCTATGAACGACTTAATGAGTGAATGTAAAGACGTAACTTAAGCAACGTGATATTATATATATATAATTACTGAAAAGATACTTCAAACCTGAATCGTGAAACATAAGGAAAATGCATCTACAAGAGCATATTGTATCATGACTTGAAAACCTATAACATGGCTAGACACTGAAGCGTGATACCATGAATATGACATAATACTGAAAACATGTCAGGTGCTTGACCGTGACTCGTTCTATTCATGAAACTGAAAACTAGAGCTTGGCTTGAAAACTGTAAACTTGTCATGAACTGAAAAACGTAACTGAAAACATGATTGAATGCATGTCTGAGCGCTTAAATTTGTTCGTGAACTATGAACATGAAAAAGAAAAATTTGCATCTCAACACTTAGAGAGAAACCAATAGCCAAAAATCTAGTGATAGAGATAAAGTTAGTCAGTTGTTTGACTATTGAGAGAATTGTAACAGTCTAGTGTAAGACCCGAGGTGTTTTTAACTTTTTGTAAGTTCATTACCCCACTTTTAGCTCGGGTCGGTCTTTACTCTGAGCAGTAATATAACACACCCATTTATCCCGTGGTAATAGGTAGGAGCCACTCTGCGCCAAACTAAGTAAATCTTTGCCTTTGTGATTTATCTTTCCGCTTGTTGAGTTTGCATTTGGTTCCCTACTAATCAAATAAATTCATTGTTAAAGGAGGTTTATTTAAGGGGTACAATTCTCATATTGCCCTTAAAACGAAAATCAGCCATCAACAAAGACCAAAATGAATATTAGAATGCATTGATATTGCATACGATTTCTTAACTCAATGTTATGAATTTATAGCTTTTATTATATTTAAAATTTCAAGTTCGATTGAATGTATTTTTTATTCAATGTAAGTGTTTGAAATTTAAGAACATGTTAAAAATCAGTCAGGTGTCCGGGAATTCAGTGGGATGAGCAGGCGTTTAGTTCAAGCAATGCCAAGCCTGATATTTACTGCCGTTTTAGAGGATAATTGACTCCTCAAATCGAAATCTTTCATATTTTTAGGCTTCGTAACAGTAATGGTGGTTGCAGTTTCTGTCACAAAAATTATATCTATGAAATTTTATTTGCAAAATCATACTAAAGAACCATGCATATAATGCAGTGACTCTGACCATATCCAAATAGAATTCAATCCAGGAAAATAGTAAGTAAATTACTTATCATTTTCTGCAACTGTTCTGTAATTAAATGCTTGAGATTGCCTCTGGTCACAGCTTGGCTGGCTGTGAATGCGCTTTGCGCATATAGGGGTTAAGAGTTCGGGTTTCTCATCTCAAGCAGGGTACCGTCTCAATCAGTGACTGCTACGGATCCCAATTATTTTGAAATTGAGACATGTGGCACTCATTGATTGGACGGTCCTATAGGACTTATCCCCATATGAGTTTTTCTCAAGCCCAAGAGGATGCATTGCTCTGAAGATTGAGAACAAAAAGGTTTGAGTGTATCTATATATGATGCTGTGTTGTTTTGATGATCTAAATTGGTGAGTACTGTGACAGCTAACCATTGAACTTTCTGGAGTTGGCTGCTGGAGAAACCCTTGTGCTTAATGTTTGTTTATATTGCTTTTCGGTTTATCCACTCCATTGATTCTGATATTTTTCATTTCAAGAGTCGCAGCTCCAAAGGCTGTTAAAGGTCGCATCGATCGTACCCAGTATAGTAGATTCATGTTACAAGCACGCAGTTTTAATGTTATTTTCAGCGTTCAAATCTACGACTAAACATATAATAAGTTAACACTTGACTATCCCGTTATTTCATAAGGTGTTTATAAGACTTTTTCCTTCAAATGTTCATAAATCCATTCATCTTCCAAGCATTCAAAACCTAAGAAGACACATCAATACAAAGCTTAAGAAACCTGCTTAAACTGACAAGTTATCTATTCTACACAAAACGATACTATTGCGAAGCTGGTTCTTGAAAAGCAATGCAGGTGTGAAATGATTCAAGATAGCACTTAATTTGGTATTAAAATGACACATTGAATTCGTTATAGCCCTAACCAAAAGCCTCACCTAATCTTCCTTCTCTCCAGATCTATGCTCACCATCACTTTGATCCCTGGAGACAGTGCTCCTAGCATGGGCACTCTGGTCCGAAGTGCCAACCCTGAGAGGCTCTTCATCGTCTTTACCTACGTTTCTGATAAGCATCAGCATTGCAACCATAAATACAATGATGTACACAGATCTTATGCCAATAAGTGAATTGATGAAGCCAAGGAGTGATGGGCCAGCAATCTTTTTCTTTTCGGTTCTTCCTTCTCTATATCCTTCAAGGAAACGTGAGATTTGAGAACTCTGATCTTCATCATCAATGCTTTCTGAACCAATAACCTGTTGCAAAAACATATATAGTATATCAGTACATATTCATTCTAAGTGGGTAAGGAACAAAAATCCAAACATCAATCAAGGGAAAAAGTATATGGTTTTGCTGTCATATCACATTTCATCGAACAGAGATTAGTGTCCAGGACACTAGTTCACTTGCAAAGCAATCAATATGCATTGCACCCCATTAGTAAATGGGGTATGTGTTATGCTTCTGTATTTTGTCGAATATTAATAAAAGACTAGAGTCAATCATCATATTTGAGGCTCTGAAAATACACAAGCATAAGGATTGTTTTTCATCATCACGAGAGGACTGGGACCTCAACCAACTAAGATGAGGAGTAGATGGATTCTACGAATGTTGTGTAGCCTATAACCAAATGAGTCTTCATTGAACCAAAAAAAAATATATATATGGAGAGACCAATGGCGCTCCATATGCGACTGGGCCCAGGAGAGGATTGATGGAACCTGATATTAACAATTCTTTTCCTAGGGAGATTCTCTCTTAATCCTGGCACAAATGTCAAGTGGATGTTACCACAACTCAATGCACGGGTAAGAAAACATGGTTCTGTTTCTTCTACCTCTTAAGATGAATGGATAAATCATATCATTAAGAAAATTGAAAGAAAGAAGTTAGCATGAAAAACCAAACTCTACTTTGTCAAACGTTATACTTACAGTTAAGTAATCCTCATCGCCACCCCAAACAACCATCTTTGGCAATTTTGACTTCTTATTGGCCCCAAATGTATCAGCAAAGTCTTGAAACTGTTTAATCCCAACATAGCCAAAAACTAAGTCACGATTTGCAGATGCAGCAGCCTTCAGCGTCTTGATCAATTTCTGTGAGTTCTCTTTAGTCTCATCCTCTACAATGGTAAGGACAATTTTCCTTTTATCATCTTTCAAAAGCTTCAGTGTGTCTTGGTTAATAGGCACAGACAGAGGAAGGAAATTTTGGTTTATAAACTCCTCCAAAAATTCCTCTGCATATTCAGAGCAGGAATGTAAGAATCCTTTTGCTTTATCCAGCTAACAATAGTTTGAAGATGAATAAAAATCAAAGTACGCATAGGACTATAACTTGATAGAAGTAATAAAAATCAGAAAATAATTAGGCTGTCATTACAAATTTCTTACTAGCATTTGGACAACAAATTTAAAAAAACTCAAACTTAATCTTCCAGTAAACCCAAATGAAGTGTATGCACAAATCAAGATCCGCAAGTCAAGGATGTGACGTGTCATATTACACCATTAAAAAAAAACTATTTTACTATGAAACAAATTTGCCAGAAGACTGAGTCTTGATAATATTTGTACAAACTTACCATCAAAGGGGCCATAAAAAATCTTGCGCTCATTGTAAGTTGGCTGGAGAGCAACCAAGGCTGGAACTTTGTGAAAATCATACAATACCATAGCATCCTCAGAGAAATCCTTAGCCACAGCAAACCATGCCTTTTTCTTATACTTTAAAGCAAAGTTTGATATGACTGATTCATCCAAGCCGAAACCAATGAATAAGGGAAAGAAAGTACCGGCATTTTTAACAAATTCAGAAACTTCAGCATCTGAATTAAGAACGGAGACATCAGGGGCAACAAATTTCTTAAGATAACGTACAAGCGACTCCGCTTGTCTAGGTCCATAATATTCTGTAGGAACCCCATGCATAAAAATCTTCAACGTAGGAAATGCACTGAGTAAATCAAACCGACAAAAACAAGAAAACTCTCATTAACAGGAATTCCAACATAAACATACTAATACTTTCACTCATCTTTTTAATGTTTTATAAAGCACACATCTGCAACTGCTATGATTCGATTTAATTTTGAAAGCACGACAGTTACAAACACAACCACAGCACTTCAAAAGACAAAAACATAATGTAAGTAAAATACATTTAAATTTTCTAAAAATTGATTTTTGACAAAAATTTCCAAAAAAGCATGAGAAATAATTTAAAACATTACGTACTCAATCTCCTGCTTACTAGCAAGACGGCTATACTTGTCAGCGTCTACTTTTGCTATTACTATCGGCTCTTTCAATTTAGCAAGTATCGAAGCAGCTTCATCTAACTACACACACACACACACACACAGAGAGAGAGAGAGAGAGAGCACAATTCAAAGAAAATGATAAACAATACGACGTCGTTTGATAAGTAAAAAAAAATGAAAATTGAAGATTCAGATTTGGACCTGAGGGGCGAGGCGCTTGCAGTGGCCGCACCAAGGAGCGTAAAAATCGACCAAAACGTAATCGAAAGACGAAATTGCGGAATCGAAGTTGGATTCGTCGAGTTCAATTACTTTGCCGTCGATTTTGAATTTTGTTTCTTCTCCATCACAATACGACGTCGTTACTGCTAATAGCAACATACACGATACTGAGATCCATATCGTGCCTTTTTTCATCTCTCTCTCTCTCTCTCGCTTCTTCAATTACGATTTGTTTTCGAAAAAAGGGGTTTTGTTTTGAGCAAAATGAAATCAAATCAAATCGATGACTTTTTCTTGGTTTATATAGTCGTCAGCATTTTTGCTGAAAAACTAATTTATCTATTTACATTTTGAACACCCTATTGTTTGTTAGCAATTTGATGCGATTTTTCTTCTTAATTAAAAAATTATACAGTCATTTAAGATGATTTTTTCTCCCAAAATCATAACTAAACCCGATAAATTTTTTTGATTTCATCGAGATTCGAAATTTCAAACTACTTAGTACTAAATTCAAATAAAAAATCATTCTGATTATATCATCATGTCAGGATTGGATGGGCAAATCTCAACCCCAACTTAACTGGTTGCCAACCCTAGCCATTACATTATAGATCAACAAGTTCTACTTACAATTAAATGAACGTGTAATTTATTCCATGTTTTTCTTCTTAAATTATCATATATGATTTTTTTTAATTTTAAAATATTGAAATCTATTTATAGTCAAATTCATCCTCAAATATTTTATCATTGTTAGTTGTTAGTTGTGTGTTGTGATGATGTTAATTGTGTTGTGTTATTAGTAGTTATTAGTTGATAGTTGTATAGATGTATTTAATATAGTAGTTATGCATTTATTGTGGTAGTTGTGTTTAAAGGCTATAAAAAGACCTCTCATTGTAATTCAAAACTTAAGTAAATGTTAATATATATTTTCTTCTCTAATTCTCACATGGTATCAAAGATTAGGTTCTTTCCAAAGGTGTAGAAATTCGATTTTCGGGAATGGAAAAGTCAGATGCTATGCAACCCATTCCTACCATTCTCATAGGTTCAAACTATCGTCTCTGGGTTCAGGGAATGCGTAGTTTTCTAAAGGGTCGAAAATTATGGCGTTATGTTACTGGAGATGTCAAGCCCCCCACTCGGCTTACTGATGAAACTGAAGGACAGCTCGCTGATCGTCTCGAGGATTTGGATAGTAAGAATCACCAAATTCTGACATGGTTCCGGAATACTTCGGTTCCAGCTATTCATCATCAATTTGGGCGCTATGAAACTGCCAAATAAGTTTGGGATCTGCTTGCATTAAGGTACACCTCTTCTGATCACTCTAGTCAGTATCAATTATGGGAAAAGTTGCATAATTTGAAACAGGAGAAAGGTCAGTCTATTACTGATTTTCTTGCACAAATGGAGAATATTTGGGACCAACTTGCTTTGTTATAACCATCAATGAGTTGCATCGTTGATGCAACTAATTATACGGCACACTGTGACCGTATGCGACTAATTCAATTCCTTATGGCCCTTACTGATGATTTTGAATCTTATCGAGCTTTATTGTTACATCAATCTCCTCTACCTACATTAGAAGCTGCTGTCTCTCGATTATTGTCTGATGAAACTCGTCTCGGCTTACTTAAGCCATCCCACGATGATGTTGTGCTTGCCACCGCGGATAAACATTTCTCAAAAGGTGAAGGCAAATTTTTTCGTACCTGCAACAAATCTGGTCATACTCTGATTGAATGTAGTCTTACAGAATGTCATAAATGCAAGAAAATAGGCCATATTGCCGCTCACTGTCCCACTAAGGTGAGTTGTCGCTACTGCAAGCTGTCTGGCCATTCCATTGAGCAGTGCCCCACTCATCCCCTAATATCTAATCAACCCTCCAAGATAGCAATTCCAATTGCTGCTGCTACCTCTGAGGTTACTGTCTCTCCAACATCCACTGGTAACTTAGAAGCACTCCTTAGACAAATACTCTCCACCTATCCTAGTACTTCTACTGCCTTATCTGTCAATTCAGGTAATTGTCCTTGGTATTTTGACTCTGGTTATTGCAATCATATGACTTCTCAATCCTTGTTATTTTCTTCCACCTCTCCTACCACAAATATTTCTCCAATCTTCACTGTAGATGGCTCACAAATGCTTGTAAGTCAGTCTAGCCACATATCAAAATCTACACTCACATTACCAAACACATTTCTTATTCCCAAACTTACATTCAACCTTATTTCTGTTGGTCAACTATGTGAACTTGGATTAGAATTGATATTCTCCACTAATGGTTGTCGTGTGCAGAATCCGCAGACAGGACAGATTTTTGGGACAGACCGTAGAATTTGACGTTTGTTTGAACTCACCTCTCTGCATCTTCCTTCAAATCGTTTTTCCCAATTATGTGATGTATCTACTCCATCTTCTCTTCACTTGTGGCATATGCGTCTTGGTCATGCCTCGATAAATAAACTTCGTCCTTTAGTTTCTAATGGTTCACTAGGTTCTGTTAAAGACCAGTCTTTCCATTGTGTCTCTTGTCAACTTGGAAAACAACCAGCTTTGTCCTTTCAACATAATAAACATAATTTTGTTGCTCCATTTGATTTGGTCCACTCTGATGTATGGGGACCTTCACCTACAGCCACTATGGGAGGATCTAAATATTTTGTCTTGTTTATTGATGATTATTCTCGGTTTACATGGATCTCTCTTATGAAACAACGTTCTGAACTACCTCAAATTTATATTGAACATGATCAAAAGACATTTTCCAACACTATCAAAATTTTGAGGACCGACAATGCCAAGGAACATCTTGACCAAAATTCAACAATTTTTAAAAGCCCAAGGAACGATTTCACAATGATCATGCCCATATACCTCTCAACAAAATGGACGAGCCGAAAGAAAACATCGTCATATTTTAGATTCCACTTGATCCATGCTCATATCATCATCTTGTCCTGAACGCTTTTGGGGTGAACCTGCCCTTACGGCTGTTTATGTTATTAATCGTATTCCTTCTTCAGTCACCAAACATAATTTGTCTCCTTATGAGTGCCTTTATGGTGTTTCCCCTCCTTATGATCTTCTCAAGGTTTTTGGGAGTGTTTTTTTTTTTTCTTCTTCATCCCACAGAGCATCACAAGTTAGAACCTCGTGCCAGACTTTGTTGTTTCTTAGGATATGGTATTCAACACAAGGGTATCGTTGTTGGGATCCCGTGTCAAAGAAACTTCACATCTCTCGTCATGTTATTTTCTGGGAACACGTTATGTTCTCTTCTATTTCTAAGTTCACAGTGTCACCTTCAGATCCTCCTCCACTTTTCACTAATCCATCTATTGAGTTGTTTCCATCTGATGCAAGTACTCATGGTGAACATAAATATTTCCAACCTCCATCACCGCCTGTTCTTGATGATGCCCCTCCTGCAGATACTGCACCAGAGACCATTGGTGACTCATCTCCACTCTATCCTACCCGAGTAAGAAATCATCCTCTTACCTTCGAGATTATCATTGTTTCTCTGCTCTTGTTTCTTTGCATGAACCTCAGTCCTATAGGAAGGGTTCTTCTAATCCTCATTGGCAGCAAGCTATGTAAGATGAATTACATGCATTGACAAAGACAGGTGCTTGGGACTTGGTTGATCTTCCTCCTAGCAAAAATCCAGTGGGATGCAAATGGGTTTACAAAATCAAAACACATTCAGATGGATCTATTGAGCGTTATAAAGCACGACTTGTTGCTAAAGGATTCGCTCAAGAGTATGGGATTGATTATGCGGAGAATTTTGCTCATGCTGCTCGCCTTACCTCAGTTCGCAGTCTGCTTGCTATTGCTGCTGCTCGGCACTGGAGTCTGTTTCAGATGGATGTCAAGAATGCCTTCCTCAATGGTGATCTCACTGAAGAAGTTTATATGACGCCTCCTCCAGGTATTGATCATCCACCAAATACAGTATGTCGCCTGCGACGTGCCTTATATGGTTTGAAGCAAGCTCATCGTACATGGTTTGCCAAATTCAATACCACTGTCAGACAAATTAGATTCACCTCCAGTCCACATGATTCAGCCTTATTTCTTCAAAAATCCGAAAAAAGTATTGTGATATTACTTCTTTATGTTGATGATATAATTATTACTGGAGATGATATTTCAGGCATAGCAGATCTCAAACAAGCTCTTAGTCAACAATTTGAAATGAAAGATCTTGGTCCTTTGAGTTATTTTTTAGTCCTTGAGGTTATTTATTTTGATGATGGTTATCATCTCTCGCAAGCCAAGTATGCCTCTAATCTTCTTTCTCGAGCTGGCCTTACAGATAGCAACACAGTTCCAACTCCAATTGAGTATAATACTAGTCTTACAATTGGTTGGAAGCCTCAATTATCTTATAGTCACTCGACCAGATTTCTTATGCAGTTCACATTGTCAGCCAGTTCATGGCCGCTCCCCGTTCAACTCATTATGTTGCAGTACTTCGCATCATTCTTTATGTTAAAGGAACTCTCTTTACAGGTCTCCATTTTTCTGCTACTTCATCATTGGTTCTTCGAGCCTATTCTGATTCTGACTGGGCAGGAGACCCTACTGATCGTCGATCAACTACAGGTTACTGTATTTTTCTTGGTGATTCACTTATTTCTTGGCGCAGCAAGAAACAGACATTGGTTGCCCGCTCGAGTACTGAGGCTGAATATAGAGTTGTTGCTGCTACTACACCTGAACTTCTATGGTTACGTTGGCTTCTAGAAGATATGGGAGTCCCTCAACCATCATCTCTCACTCTTTACTGCGACAACAAAAGTGCTATTGCAATAGCACATAATGATGTTTTTCATGAGCGCACCAAACACATTGAGATCGATTGTCATTTCATTCGCCAACACGTTACTTCTGGCACTATTTCCTTGAAATATCTCAAATCCACTGATTAGCTAGCTGATGTCTTCACCAAATCCTTTCTTCCGGGACGTTACACTACACTTGTTTCGAAACTCAATTTGGTTTCATCTAAACCACCTTGAGTTTGAGGGGGGATGTTAGTTGTTAGTTGTGTGTTGTGATGATGTTCATTGTGTTGTGTTATTAGTAGTTATTAGTTGATAGTTGTATAGATGTATTTAATATAGTAGTTATGCATTTATTGTGGTAGTTGTGTTTAAAGGCTATAAAAAGGCCTCTCATTGTAATTCAAAACTTAAGTAAATGTTAATATACATTTTCTTCTCTAATTCTCACAATCATTATAAGAAAATCATAATTAAATTCCTTCACAAGTCTTTTATTATTCTTAAGAAAATTGCAAACCCAACATTAGAAACTCATATCTAAGTTGTTTTAATTTATTTATTTATTTTCCTTGTTGTGAACGAACTTTTAAGGTTTATTTTTTACAGACTTGAATAAATGCATCATTATTATGCTGAAGTGCCAATCTCTTTTCTCTCAGCACTTAATTAATTTTCAATATTTGCAATTACACTTAAGCTTGCACATTTTACAACTACAATAAATTGAATTTAATTGAAACCTTGAGATTTGTCATAATAATTGAAAAGTGAAAAAGATCAAAAGCTTATCATTGAGGCCACTTACAGTTAATAAGAACTAGGGATGGCAACAAGATCCGTACCCAGCCCGGGTCCGCATGGACCCGGACGACCCGGGTCCGGAATTAAAAAATTTGGACCCGGGTCTTTAAAACGAAGACCCGGGTGATTCCGGGTCCGGACCGGGATCACTCGGTCCGGACCCGGGTCCGGAAAAAATAAAAAAAAATTAGATTTTAATAAAAAAATATAAAATATTATGCATATATATATATATATATATATATATATTATATATATATATATATATATAATAGAATTTAATAAAAAATTAAAAGAATTGAAATAAAACTAATAAATTGACAAAATACAAATATAAATATAAAAAAATACAATTAAAATTTTTTAAAAAATAATAATAAAAAAAAAGAATCCGGGTAATCGGGTCCGGACCGGGTCTACCCGGGTCCGGACCGAGTAGACCTGGGTCCGGACCCGGGAATATTTACCCGGGTCCGGAACCGGACCCGGGGTTGTGAAACCTCTTCTAGATCCGGATCCGGACTCGGGTTCGGATCCGGATTTTGCCATCCCTAATAAGAACCATTGCAAACGAATAATCTGACGCAAATATATACACACGGTCAACCTCGAATCCATAGCTTACAGTTCACATTCGGCTAAAAAACATAAGATTTTTTTTATCTTTATCTACCCTTATAATCAATAAAAAGTATATTATATACACTGTATTTTTACGCATAGCCCGATAATGAGTTTTTTTACGGGGATATTCTCTGAAAATTGGAGAATTGTAAGAATGAATGATATGAAGGAAACAAACTCCAAGGAACACAACCAAAAGCTATCTGAACATCACCTAAGTCCAGCCTACCTTGTCTCTAGGCAGAAAATCCGACTGGACATGACCTGAAAACCCTACATCTGGTCAGACATGATACAACTGTCAGTGAACAAGCAGATTATCGGTTACTGAAATTAAGGGATCTGGTTGTCTCCGACCGGACATAAAATTCAAATTGTATAGCCGGTAGGACATCAATCGAGCTGTCAGGACACGTACATAAATTAAAATAGCTGGAATCACGAGCTTGATTACGTCCGATCGGATATACATTACAAACCCTACTTCAGGTCGGACATAGGTCGAGCTATGTTTGACGTTTTGATTACCAATCACTCGGGACAGATTGGAGGAGATTGGGGATATTGCTCCCCATTCCATCCTCAGACCCCTCCGTTTCACTATAAAATGGGAGGTTTTTGGAGGCCTTAGGGGGTTAATAATTTTGAAGGGAAGCAAGGGCTAAAAAAAATCCTAAAAAACCCTAAACAATAAAAACACATATCTTTCATTGGAGTTCCATACTTTCTGATGTGAATCTAACAGAGATCCAATATTCAGAAGGATCCTCAGAGCGAAGCTACATGGAAAAAGGTACAACCTGAGTGCACCATTTTTAATATTTCTGTAATTTGAGATTCTATTTTTGACACAATATCTCCGACCGAACGTACCCTACGTCCGGCCGAACATGCGTACACACCCGGTCGAGTATAGATATATCTGGTTGCACTTATTACTTTTCATAGTTCACTGCATACTTAGTTGTTTTCATATTATGCTTGTTACCATTATTTTATGCATGCTTAGTTGCCTCATTTAGCTATGATGATATGCATGTATTGCTCATTTACTGCTTTACTTGATGATATATGTGTGTTGTTCATTTATTGTTATTCAAACATGTCACGATTTATTTACTGTCTGGTTTGTGATATATGTCAGACCAGAGTTGCCATATGTCCGGTCGGACTTATCTCATATCCGGTCGTATGATCTTGTGGTATATAGGATGAAAAATCGGACGTAAGTTCCATAGTCGATTCTGAATGGATAGTAGTATGGTTCGCACTCGGGATACAACTCCACGTACCAATGGGGATGGCCATGTCATTATGAATATATCAAAAAAATTCCCGTTGATTATATCTGTATTTTCATGTGAATGTTTCTTCATTTATGAGTCATGCAGTACGTCTGGCCAGACATCCAGTAAGTCCGACCACACATGTACATGATACCCAGCCGACCATGGCCACATCCGGCCCGGTCTCTCCGAGGTCAGACCTATTAAAAACATGTCTTACGTTGTGTTATTGATATTTTATTTATTTTTGTGGCCCATTTATCACTTGGAAAAAACTTATCCTTAAAACATTTATCAGTTTTTATTTATCATGGTCTAAATTCTTTCTTGTTATGTAATGACTTTTTCCAAGTTCAATGATGAAATAAAATTAAGTTTTTCTCAACAATATTCTATCTCTCGATAAGAAAATGGGCATGTTTAAATTCTTAAAATAACTTTAAACTTCGGAATCACTAACGGGATGCTATCCAAAATTGCGCTCTAAAAATTGAGTTTAGAATTGCATTGCCTACATATAAAGAATTTATACTGACACAATTTATAGAGATGGTCAAGACACTTGACATTCATTTGACTCTTTTCCATAACTAAGGATGCGATAACACTAGGTTAAGGAGATGAAACAGTAAAAGAAAAAGAAAAAAATAAGAAAAAAAAAAGGAATCCTACAAAATCTACTCCACTGTTTAGATTGTTAAGTAGCCAGGAGTATCATGCACCCCAAGACTACTTTTATGTCAAACGATAACTCAAAATTTGAGTATGCAAAGCAACTTGAGTTGGTGAAATTACTGAGTAATTAGGGGCTCGCATCACAAATGTGCAGTCTTTAAGACAAAAAATAATTTGATGATTTGAGGAAACTATGGATGAACCCTACATAAGATAATTTCACTGCATATTTAGTTGTTTTCATATTATGCTTGTTACCATTATGTTATGCATGCTCAGTTGCCTCATTTAGCTATGATGATATGCATGTATTGCTCATTTACTGCTTTACTTGATGATATATGTGTGTTGTTCATTTACTGTTATTCAAACATGTCACGATTTGTTTACTGTCTGGTTTGTGATATATGTCTGATCAGAGTTGCCATATGTCCGGTCAGACTTATCTCATATCCGGTCATATGATCATGTGGTATATAGGATGAAAACTCTGATGTAAGTTCCATAGTCGATTCTGAATGGATAGTAGTATGGTTCGCACTCGAGATACAATTCCACGTACCATTGGGGATGGTCATTTCATTATGAATATATCAAAAAAATTCTCGTTGATTATATCTGCATTTGCATGTGAATGTTTCTTCATTTATGAGTCACGCAGTATGTCTGGCCAGACATCCAATAAGTCCGACCGCACATGTACATGATACCCAGCCGACCATGGCCACATCTGGCTCGGTCTCTCCGAGGTCAGGCCCATCAAAAACATGTCTTATGTTGTGTTATTGATATTTTATTTATTTGTGTGGCCCATTTATCACTTGGAAAAAAACTTATCCTTAAAACATTTATCAGTTTTTATTTATCATGGTCCAAATTCTTTCTTGTTATGTAATGACTTTTTCCAAGTTCAATTATGAAATAAAATTAAGTTTTTCTCAACAATATTCTATCTCTCGATAAGAAAATGGGCATGTCTAAATTCTTAAAATAATTTTAAACTTCGGAATCACTAGCGGGATGTTATCCAAAATTGCGCACTAAAAATTGAGTTTAGAATTGCATTGCCTACTTATAAAGAATTTATGCTGACACAATTTGTAGAGATGGTCAAGACACTTGACATTCATTTGACTCTTTTCCAAAGCTAAAGATGAGATGACACTAGGTTAATGAGATGAAACAGTAAAAAAAAAAAAGAAAAAAATGAAGAAAAGAAAAAAAAAAAAGGAATTCTACAAAATCTACTCCACTGTTTAAATTGTTTAGTAGCCAGGAGTATCATGCACCCCGCGACTACTTTTATGTCAAACGATAACTCGAAATTTGAGTATGCAAAGCAACTTGAGTTGGTGAAATTACTGAGTAATTATAGTCTCGCATCACAAATGTGTAGTCTTTACGACAAAAAGTAATTTGATGATATCAGGAAACTAGGGATGAACCCTACATAAGATAAAAATTTGAGAAATTCTGAAATCATATTGATTCTTAACTAGGTGTTAGATTACCTTAACTAAGGAAAAGATTAAAAATGAACTAAAATACTAGTACTAGTCTACGCTTAACGCCAGCATAAACCGATCCGGGTTGCGCATAATTCTTTGTAAAAGAATCACACACACACATGGAGAAGCATTCGAAAGGTGAAACCTTTATTGGAATTGAATTTTGAGTTTAGACAATGCTCATACTTTGAAAAGAGAATGGATTTCAAAGAAAAAACTATTGAAGACATACAAAGAGTTATTGCATGATAAGAAAAGGAATTTGGAAAGCAAAGTCGATAATTGGGGAATCCTGAAGGGCAACATGGACAAAAGATAATGAAAAATCTAACAATACCTCTACAGAAGTACATCGCGACCCATGCACCATCTCAAGTCAAAGAACGAACATACATTTGGAGATCATTTGTATACATACATGCATATATACTTATAGTATTTCTTTTACAGAAAATTCAAACAAAGTAAACCCTCCAAGAGTTAAAGCAAGGTACCAACAGCTAAGTTACAGTTAAGAGTTGAAGCCTTCAAGACACGGAGCACCCGACAGACGAAAGGACGAGATACTAGGGCGAGGCCCTCTTAAGAAATAAAATACTAGGGCGAGGCCCGTCTAGAAGGGAATAATGGGGGCAAAACCCGCCAGGGAGTGGTAACCGGGGGGTGACTTCCACCGCGCATATAGGTTTTGGGAATAACCTATGACAAATAAGGTTTTGAAATGACTACAACAGCCTTGGGGGTGAAGCCTCGCAATGAAGCTTCGAGAATGAAGTAAGAACATCGAGAATGAAGACGAACAATGGACAACTTCAAGAATAAAGATAACTTCTAGAATGAAGACAACTTCTGGAATGAAGCGAGACCTCGGAATGAGGATAAACAAAAGATAACTCTGGGAATGAAGCGAGATTCAGGAATGAAGATAACTTCAAGAATGAAGACAACTTCGGGAATGAAGACAACTTCAGGAAGGAAGAAAATTTTGAGAATGAATACAACTCTGAGAATGAGGTACAAACTTCAATAATGAAGATAACTCCGAGAATTGGAAACAAACTTCAAGAATGGAGATAACACTGAGAATGAGGAACAAACTTCGAGAAGGAAGATAACTCGAAGAATATGGAACAAACTTCAAGAATGAAAATAACTACAAGAATGGGGAACAAACTTCGAGAATGAAAATAACTCCAATAATAGGGAACAAACTTCGAGAATGAAGACAACTTTGAGAATGATGAACAAACTTCGAGAATAAGTATAACTCTGAGAATTGGGTACAGACTTTGAGAATGAAGACAACTCCGAGGATGGGATATAGATTTCAAGAATGAAGACGATTCTAAGAATAGAGTATAAACTTCAGGAATAAGGTTGTAGCGTCACAGACAACTCTAAGATTAGGGTACAGACTTCAAGAATGAAGTGTCACAAACATCTCTAAGAATGGGGTACAGGCTTCATAAATGAGGTTGAAGTGTCACAGAAAACTCCGAGAATTGGGTATAAACTTCAAGAATGAGGTTGAAGCATCACAAACAACTCCGAGAATGGGGTACATACACCAAATAATAAACAAACTACAACGCAGCCAGATAAGTCCAGTGACACCAGACGAGCCAAGTACATAAAAATATGAAAGTGTTCCAAGTTTATGCCAAGGATCTCTAAGAGTGATTTGTATGT